>JXSR01S005669.1:115109-125794 GCA_000969725.1 Ophiothrix spiculata | reverse complement strand
AAATGCTATACGATTGGTTGAGGTTTGGCGTATTTTATAGAAAAAGTAGAAAAATCAAAAAATCAAAAAAAAACTTGTTTCATCCGATAGCATAGACTTCAAGCTTTAATGTGACGTAATTTGTAAACGCATGCGACCAACATGAGATGCAACATGGCTGCCTGAAAAGCTGACTTTCGTAAAAGTAAGTAAAACTTTGACTTTCTACATCAATATCTCGTCACGAATTCAACATTGTATTATGAAATATATATCATAATGTAGCTTATTTTGTCAAGATTACAATGATGCAAACTTTATGGGGTAAAACACAACTGTTTTTGAGAAAAATACGCCGAAATTTGGACAGGTCAATGAGGTTTTTCACGCTTTGAGATTCAGACCCGGTTTACATATGGCAGCTTTTTATTATTACCTCCAAAATCCTCACTTAGAAACGTAAAAAGGATTAGCTGCTTTCCAAAATTGTTTCATTTAATATACAATTACCCCTATTTACAATGCCAATAAACAACAAGATCACTAGGCTTTTATTCAACATAAGTTTTTATCACTTGTTGTAATTGATGATAAATAAAAGAATCAGACCAGATCAAAAATCCAATAATTGTCCACTTAAGAGGCTAACTGCATGAACGATCTTGAGGGCTTGTTTTATACAAACTGTACTTGACTGATTCATCAATTTACAATAATTTCATAGGCCTGCATGAAGTTACATGACAACCTCGGCATGAAAACTACCGAGATATTATCACAAGGAGTATGTAATTTGTCCTTGAGTGACCACACTGAATGGGATTTCTGTTTGCCAAGAGCTTAAGTCAACAGACCTTGCACATCTCATTATCCGAAAGTGTGTCAGGGGCAACCAGCTGGACGTGTCAACGGATTAAGCTCAGCCTAATCTGACCCACAGTTATAAAAGGTCAAATTAACCAAGGCAAAACTAGGTTGCTGAGCAGGAAATAAATATGAAATGTATGTGATAGGTCTTAAAATTACATCAGGAGATATAAATACAACAATTCCAAGGATAGTCGAAGAAAGCCCCAAAAGAGCTTATTTCCATTGGGGTCCTTTGAGAAAACAAAGAGTGAATTATAAGTGAAAAACATGTATAATAACTTTAGTTTTCTCATCCAGAAAAACATGTATAATAACTTTAGTTTTCTCATCCATACTCTCCTTTTTACGTTTTCTTTTCAACCTTCAAGCTAAATATAATAATAGGTCTTGAATTGTAGTATAGGTTAAACACAAACCACATTTGACGGCGATCAATAAAAATAAGCACCTGCAAAATGCACAAATATTTCAAAAAATGGTCTTGAAAAAATCTACAATGTTTAAACAACATTGATACTTCATAATGTAAAATATGTAAGAATTTTATTCTACCTTTGGTAGGATTAAAGTTTTTTTTTTAATTAGGGCATCAAACACAGTGATTGTTCATACACAATTCATTTTTCTTCTTATTGTTTATTCCATGAATTAGAAAATAATAATTTATAGTCATTATTGCGATAGCTGGGCCTATATTATTACTCTTCAGCCTCGTTCCTCTGCAGACAACAAGTCTAACCCTAGAGTCCCTCTAGTTCTCACATTCCATCCATCACACTCCAATACAGCTACCACTCTACACAAATAACTGCCTATATTACATTCCTCTAACAGATGCAAAACTGCTATACCGGAACCCCCATGGTTGCATTCCGTAGAACATATAACATCAAAGACAAAGTGGTCCACTCTGAGCTAAGAGCACAATCCGCAACAACAGATACCAAAGGTTTCTACCCTTGTGGCAAATGTGCTGCATGCAAACACGACCATGGCAAAGATGGCTTTATGCAACACACTAGAACAGCCACCAC
Organism: Ophiothrix spiculata; assembly: GCA_000969725.1. Taxonomy (NCBI): domain Eukaryota; kingdom Metazoa; phylum Echinodermata; class Ophiuroidea; order Amphilepidida; family Ophiotrichidae; genus Ophiothrix; species Ophiothrix spiculata. Next base: position 123,911 of record JXSR01S005669.1, on the reverse strand, counting down.
ATTTTCCAGCTCAATTACAGGCAAACAGTTCACCATCAGACACCAGCTAAATTGCCTCTCAACCAATGTCATATATCTCATCACATGCCAACAATGTAGAAAACAATATGTGGGGGAAACGGAACGTCCGCTCAAGACCAGATATCTCGAACACTGTGGTGACACCCAACATAATAGGGACACACCTGTGGCCAGGCATTTTAATCTTGATGGACACAGTGCAAATGACATCCATATCGTAGCCATTGACAGACCACACAAGTCAGACCTGTCTGTGCGATTGTCCCTAGAAAACAAGTGGATCAGCAACATCAATTGCTACAATCCTGGCATGAATGTCAAGATCCCTCAGTAGACAAGTCTTATTGACATTCAACTATTACTGCAAACTATCTCTCACGGTATCCTTCACCTTGAGGGCAGACTGCCGGTAATTCGCCTGCAGTCAACTTGGCAGTATTTTTTTTGTGTGAGCAAACTCTTAGGGTATCCTTCGCCCTAAGGGTGCGCTGCCGGTATTTCACCTGCAGTCAGCTTGCTCTTGTATTGTATCTGTTCCACGGTGTCACACAGCCGACATCTCTATTATTATGATCTAGTTAGTAGGTCATACTGGTCTACTTCCTCCATTTTTGCTTCAAAAATTATAAGTGCATTTTCTCAAAAACCAGACCACCTTGACATTCCTCTCACACTGGTTGCCTCGTTCGGGGCGGGGTAACTGCGTGGAGACAGTTATTCCGTGTGGCTGTCCCACCTAGGAGGGCTTTGCAGGAAGAGCTGTTTGGAGTGTCAATCAGTGGTCTCTTTTTGTAGGTTTTTATTTAATAAACTTTCCCTCTCTCTTGCTTATCATTATTTTGTTCTTTTCACACATTTTGACCAGTTTGGCCTTCCATACCTATATACATCTCTACATTCACACCTTTTGACCAATTTGGCCTTCCATACCTGTTTACGTCTCTACTGTTTCCACGCTTCTTACACTCTAATCAATGTTTTTCTTTTATTCAATTGTCATTTATGACCCTTCATAATTTATATTTATACTTCTCTCTCTTTATCTCACTTTGCTCTTTGCCTTGATAAAGACAGGTCTTATCTTGTCGAAAATTTGGCTTTTTTTCTGCATTCATTATATGTTATATCTTTTTTCCTTTCACTGCATGTGGAGACATTCATTTTTTGCTTTTACTATATTATTACTGACAGAAAATATATTGGATAGAGTTCTACAAACAGTGATATCTGTATGTTAATACATCACTTGTTTGCTGACAAATGGTCACAATATTGAAATGTTCTCTCTACAATAGAAAAAGGTAAGGTATATAATATATCTCATAATGTCGATAATGACTTTCAGAATTGTAAATACTCGAAACTGTAGCAAGACACTTTCTTTTTAAAAAAAAAGATCACTGTAAATGTTTTATAAGCATAAAAGTACATCTGTTAATCCTCACTACTATGGTTTTGAATTTTAAAAAGAAGAATTAATATAATAAATAGTGAACAGGTCAGGCCCTACTTTTTCATTTGTCTTCTAGGACCAAGTACACTAAATGAACATTTAGTAATTTTAGTTTAACATTTATTATAACCAAACAATAATATTGGAAACAATCATTAGGTGACTTTACTTTCCAACAGATCTTAGAAAAGAACAAATCTTATTTTATTTACATTAACATGGTATTTAGCCGTTACTTCTGCAATATATCCATATACATCAGACAATATAAAAAAATCAGAGAACTTACTGGTGCTAGATATATACAGAATGTAAAGAAGAAGAAAGGTTGTTTGATTGATTATATAGGTTAGGTCAAAACAATATAATATCCCTGGTATTGCTTTACTTTTTATCTTATTCAAACCTTTGTCAACGATTGTTCGTATCCTTGATGATATACACATCTTGCCAACTTGTCCAGGAAAAAAAATCAATGGGAAAAGTTAGATTACAGAAATATAATATTGTTTGGCAAAAATACCTACGGCATTCTAGCATGTTGAAATTCATATCTGAAACATAAATAGCCAACAAAATAAAATCCATATTCATACACTGACCACTTTGACGTACACTTACGCTGTAAGAAATCAACCGCAAAATGAGGTTCACTTTACTAAGAAATTTCCCTGAATTTTACGGTTAAATCACTTTCAATTCGGTTGCCAACACTTTGCCGTAAAATTTACAACTTTTGTCGTAAATTATTATACGGTATATTACTGTATTTTTACATGTGGCTGTTTATTTTACTGTATTTTACCGTTAAATGATATCTTTTATGGACCTTTCCTACCTGTTTCAAAGCATAGGTGGATTTTTAGTGTCAAAATAAGCATCCCTAGCCATTCTCAAGAACAAGGCACGTTTGCAGATAGCCACACCAGGGGATATGTGCAGCCTTAATACAATAACTGCAGATATATTTTATATTTAGTATATATTTTCTGTGATGTCAAATTGTCTTTTTTGCTATCAATTTACGGAACTTCCCCGTTTTTTCCATATTTTTACGGTAAAATCCCGTAAAAAGACGGTCATTGCATTAAATAACTGATATATGTCGTTAAATTTACATTGCGTCCGTAAATATTTTCTAACGGGATTTCACCGTTAAAAAATACTGGTTTTCTACCGTAAAAATACGGTCACTTTTTAGAGTGTAATGCTATATATCTTGTTTTTATATTGTAAGAATCAGAGATGCAAAGGTTGAGATTAGAATGGTATATGGTGTAAGACCCAATGTTGTTGGTAAAGCGACAAAATTAATGGTTTTGTTGTTGTTGTTACTTTGTTTTTTGATACCGACCATACGAATATGTAATAATACGGTAACCTTTAAAGAGACTGGCCTAGATTCTTTCTCCTAAACTTTTACCTACATATGTTTTACATGAATATGTAGAACATATTTATAGTAATATAACATACAGGTAGTTTTTCCATGATTTTGAGGAATATTGAAGAAAACTGCAATTCTTTACCTCCATTAATTGTTTTCGCCGGCGAAAAAAGATGTAAAAAGATGTGTTTATAGTTTCAAAATTTAAAAAGATTTTGTTTCTACACACGTAACGGGTAAACAAATTATGTTTGATGAAATTGTTTCTCTTTTTAATATGTATTAAATTGTCTCTAAGAGCTTTGTTTGATTTTTTATCTGGTAAATCAAGATTTGAGGTACAAATTTAGGATTCAGAAAACACAAGATAGTCACACCACCATCAAAGAATGATATATTGCAAATTAGTTATATCGCAATTTTATAGCCATTTCTGTGTAAATTGTTTGTACTTTTTTGGATATTACTACATTTTTAAGCTTTATTTTGAGCATTTCCATAAGTTTTTAATTCTAAGTGGAATCTAGGCTAGTCTTTATAAGTTACCTTCACCTTCAGAAATCTGTAAATATACGGTTTTTAAACTGGCTATTGAAATACATCAAAACTGCTAGTTTAAGTAACATATTTTTACGGTTGTGTCTGCCAATCGTATTTTATAATGTATATTGCACTTTAAATAAAGTGCTCTAATTGAGACCACGTTGCCTCCAATGTTGTTTTACGTACTCAAAGCAGCTATTTCTCTTAATATCAAAGAAGAAGCTACCCTGGTTGGCACCGGGCAGTCCAGATGGAATGATATTATTTTTGGAGCATAAACATTGGCAATCATAAGTGACTTCCTTTGGAAATCAGCATGTTGAATATCGCATAGACTTTCAAGGACATATGTGACTGTTTGTCTTTAACGAGCCGTAAATGCAGAAACTTCATTTTGTTCTACAGGTGAGAATACATGTCCGCAATCCTTGTGCTTACTAAAAACACCTACAAAGTTTAATTTCAAGAAAATGATGAGGATATGAAATATATCTGTATATTTTAAACACAATTAACAGAAAATATAGGGGTTACTGATCTTTGAACGCGTTTATCTCAGTTATAAATTTTACTCCCTGACAGCCTTTGACGGACCATAACTTGTCTTTTGGAAATCGAGTGAAGTTCATTGAGTTGCCATTTTAATCCTTATTACTCGGTCTTTGCAAGTATTTTAAAAAGTGAAAATGATAGGAAACTGCATTTACGGCTGTTTTGGGATGGACGGTCACGTATTGCAAACAATTCATAAGCAAGTGCCTGAAGCACTATCACAGTCTGTTGTTAGCTACACTGCTCTACTACTCTAAATATTATTTTAATAGCGATATTTCAATTTTTAAAAATAAATTCAATTTGGATCATTTAGAGCCACATTCAGCAGTTCCGCAAATTGTCATCTCCACTTTTTTTTTGCATTATTTATAAATTATATACATTAAAAAACTTTTTAGGACTTTGTTCACTCCTTTTTGTTTACCCCCGTGGGGGGGGGGGGCGCCTCCATTGACCACTGTATATCATGCGCGACCAAAGAATCACGTGATAAGGGTCTTTTTAAAAGATTGGGCACGATACGTACGTAACGACAAAAGGGTATAAAAAACACGAAATTATTGAAAAAAGGGCATACTTTTCGCGCAGAAATATACGCGTTTAGGGTCCGATTGTGAGTGAAAATCATCTTTTTGGGGGGCCGGCTCTTTGCTAACTTTCTCTGACGTACCTGTAAGTCAATTGTTTGTACAAATACTGGAAAAGAGATGGTGCACTCTTACAGTTATTTGGGCTGTTACATTGACGTTTACTTTCTTAGGGGGGTCAAGCTATTGTAAATACTTGTTAAGGGTACATTTTCATACCCAATACGTGTTGAGGCTACAGTTTCGCACCAATACTTGTTAAGGGTTAGGTTTCACACGCATTACTTCTTAAGGGTGCATTTTCAGAATAGGGAAATTACTTGTTTAGGGTGCTTTTTGAAACCCCGTGGTCGCGCATGATATCCAGTGGTCAATGGAGGCGCCCCTCCCGGGTTGTTTACATAAGTCGTTTTAACAAATGGCCCATCCTTTTATGCTCCTACATTCTACCTGAGTCAAGCCATCAAACTTATTTATAAAAAGTGTAATTGAAATAGCTGGGTTTTTTTATTGTTATTATATATTTTTTTACTTTGAAATATTTGTTTACATTCATGTAAATAGCATGCAAAATATTTTAAGTTCATTGAAATCTTAAGCAGCCTTGGAATCAATACACATCCCCTTTTATGACTACACTGTAAAAAGTGTGTTTAGAAAGTGAAAGCAAAGACATTTTTAGACAGGGAAGTGTTTTATGTGTTAAGAATTCAAACATCAATGTTTAGCGAGATGACACATGGTGTTTAGTATCTAAACACGTTAATTAAGTGAAGGCAAAAATGTGGTAGAAAAGTGTTTTCTCGCTAAACACAGTTTTTACAGTGTATCATAATCATTCTTATCGGAGGTATTTAAATCGCAAACAGCATTGCTTATTATCACAATACGAATTGATGTGATCTGTACAACTTTCAGGCCTAATAACTTGAATATTATTATGTCATTTTATGTTAATTCTCTTTTGGGGACCTTTAATACCATTTCCTATACATTTAAACAAAAAACGTTCGTATACAGCACTTGAAATATTCAACTTTCTTCTTTTTTAATATGTATTTCTTTACCAAAGTATATAAGAATTATATCACTTAAAGTTAACGCACTCATGGACCTATTTGTAAAATGATTTTACTAATTAGTAATTATACGTGTTCACTATATCTTATTAGAACGACATTATTTATGGTGACTTACCTGGACAAAAGTATTAAATAAATTAAGAAAAAAGGGAGAATAAAATTTTGCTTTATTTTGCTTGATTTGCTTTTAATCAGAGTCAAGTTTGGCACTGATTTTCAATGACAACAAACCCTGTTCTATATCAATACAACAAAGTAAGTGTTTGCTGGAAAACGGTCTGTTTACATAGTCAGTCATTGACCGGACAGGATTCAAAATCTGATGAGTAGGAGTACTTTGATTGAAACATTTGCAACCTTATGGAGACTGAAACAACTGGCACAATACACAATACAACGCAAAATTCAAACTTTTATGATACTAAGTAATGCAGAGACAAAATTGCACATAAATTGTACAAACGCTATGAAATAACCACAGGGAAATGCATTCAACAATGAAATACTGACACTGGAATTGTGATTTTCTGGCTCTGTATATGGGTGGATCAAGTTGATTTGAAGTCCTAAGATTACGACCATGCCTAGCATGTTTGGAAGTAGGCATCATAGCCCTGTGGCGGTCAGATTTAAGGATGCTTTGGTCAAACCCTTTCAGAAGTTGTGCACGTTTTTCGACCATATAGAACAGAGTTCAAGTTGCTTCAAAGCCTCTACATAGGATTTGAACTGGTTTCCTTGGATGATACGACAAACTCTCCACTGAAGTTCCAATTGATGTTTAGTAATCCACAAGAGACTGGTTTATTCAAGAATGGGCCGTACATGCTGAAAACCGAAGTCTAATCCTCTGCAGAGGCCATAAAGAGCTATAATGCGTCTGAAAGACCTTTATGACATCATATTTACGTAACGCCTTGGCCGAATTTTGTGATCTTGGTATTGTTGGATAATGGAGGACCATGTCTATCTATTGTTAGCAACACCAAGTTCATAGGGAGTTCCGTTCTAAAAAATTAGGGGGGGTTGCAACAACCCCACTTTCTCCCCCTTGGTTAGACGTGTTACAAAAAAGGCTTGGTTAGACAAGCGTTAAGGCAACATGACATATCGTCATCGACTATTCCGAATATGCAAATCAGAATTGTTATTGATAATTATTAAATAAATAAAACGTTTCCATTTGATAGGACTCAAACCATCGCTTTTGGCGAGCATTAAAGCACAGAAACATCCATTGAGCCATCCGGGCGGACTTGAAATTGAAGACCGTAGTGGAAGAAGTGGTCAAGTGCCAAAATACTAGTTTTGAGTTATAAGCGTTTAAAGTTGTGACTTTTTAATAAAATTTAAATAAAGAGGTGCTTTAAATTTATATTAGGTATATGTTATTGTTTACAGGAGATGATCAATTACAGTGAATTAGAGGTCTGTATCGATTATCGATTTCCTGTAATCAATCATCACTAGTTTGTACTTGACCACTTCTTCCACTAAAATCATGCTCGCTAAACACATAATTCCCCATATTTTAAAATGAGTAATCAAAAAATTCTCAAAGCATATGTTTTTTGAATCTGCAAGTCAAGACGAACAATTTGATGTCATTCACGCAAATCTTGTTGACATTTTGACCTCACTTATTATTATTATTATTATTATTATCTGCTCAAAAAAGCCCTGAAAATATATAAAACCATATATATTTGGAATCTACATGACAAGGCGAGTAATTTGATATGTAACTTGACATATTTTGAACGTTTTTCAAATTTTACACAAAATTCACTTAAGCGTGACGACCCCTTACGAGAGGGTAAATCACCCAAAAATTTGTCACAATATTTTCTGTCCTACTACGACTTCAAAATCACCAATAACTCAATTTCGTCAAAATGACACTTGACCACTTCTTCCACTAAGGTCTTCAATTGGGAAGTGAAATATGAAGCATAATAGTCGGGTATCTACGGGGGGGGTTACCGGGCACCCCCCAGGACTCTACCAAACCAACTTTTTTAGCTTCGTTTGATGGTCTTAAAACACATTTGAGATGTTAACAAAATTAATTTCCCGATGCACTCGCGATATTCAAGATGGCGTCCAAAATGGCCGCCAAAATGCTATATTTTCATTATTTTAGTTTTAAAACAACTCATAAACCACTTTATGTCAATTTTTTTACAGGGAAACTGCTTTTGGGGCTGTAAGAAACACATTTGGCTTGAAATAAGATCATATGCATGTTTCAAATTCAAAATGGCCGCCAAGATGGCCGCCAAAATAGCATATTTGAACTGAAATTGACAAAAATATCCTTTGAAGTCCCAATTATCATAAATAATCAACAGTAAATGACATTTAGGGCTACAACAAGATCATTTGACACATAATTATGATGTTAACATGTTAAAAATTCAAAATGGCGCCAATACCGAGATCCAAAATGGCCGCCAAAATATGTTTTAGTACGCTAAAATGGGTGAAAATGACTTAAAAACAGCATCAAGCACCCGCTAGTTTAAAATAATTAATGGAAAGTATTTTTTGGGGTTACTACAGATATATCTGTCCTAACATTAGGCTGTTAACATGTTTAAAATTCAAAATGGTGCCTTTACTGAGATCCAAAATGGCCGTCAAAATATATTTTCATGCACAAAAGTTGGTCAAAGCAAAATTAAAACAGCATCAAACACACCATATGTTCAAAAACATTTGATAGCAAATGACTTTGAGAGTTAAAACATATATATTTGTCCCCAAATAATGCTGTTTACAAGCTCAAAACTCGAAATGGCGCCTGTACTGTGATCCAAATTGGTCGCCAAAATATGTTTTAATGAGCTAAAATTGGTTAAAGGACTTTAAAACAGTATCAAACACACTATATTTTTCAAGATATTTGATGGGAAGTGGTTTTGAGAGTTACAGCAGATATATTTGTCTCCATATTAGGTTATTAACATGTTTAAAGTTCAAAAATATAGTGTTTTTAATACTGTTTTTAAGTCATTTAACCCATTTTATCACATTAAAATGTATTTTGGCGGCCATTTTGGATCTCAGTACAGGCACTATTTTGAATTAGAAGCTTGTTAACATCACAATGAAGGGACAAATACATTTGTTTTAACTCTCAAAGTCATTTGCTATCAAATATTTTGAACATAT
>JXSR01S005669.1:44106-55915 GCA_000969725.1 Ophiothrix spiculata | reverse complement strand
AAACTATGCTGCGTGGAGCTTTCAGTGGTCACTTTTTGTACTGGTCTATAATAATTTCACAAAATTTCAGTAATCTTGAATCGCTTTAATGGATCCCTTAAACTGCTCTCTTGATTGTTGTCCGTTGATGTTTGAGGAATGTAGAAAACTGTTCCTGTGTATACCAAGAGTAAATTTCCCTTTTTTAAGCAAATTTTGCAATTAAAGTGATAGATTTTCTGACCTGTACCTTGATTTTTCAAGGGTATGAAGAGGGGCGGAGCAAGACTGTTGCCTCCTTTGCCCCACTGTAGCTACGCCGCTGTGTTTTCTTACAGCCTGTCAATTGGATGTCCAACTATACAATCGAAACAGTAAGCACTGCTTTAAGAAGGTACTCAGGAGTCAGGATACACAAAAAGGTACAGTAATTACAATTAAAAAACAAAGATTAAAGACAGTTAAAGTCATTACGACCACTAGATAGTTGTCAGACATATGAGACCATGTTGTAAGGATTAAAATAGCACCTCAATGAACTTCACTCAATCGGTCCGTCAAAGGTTGTCAGAGAGTAAAATGTATAACTGAGATAAACGCGTTCAAAGATAAGTAAGCCTTATATATTCTGTTGGTTGTCCTCAAAATATACAGATATATTTCCGATCATTTTCTTTACTTGAAACTTTGCTGACGTTTTTGAAATAATCACAGGGAATGTGGATCTCTCAAAAAACCAATTACGTCACATTGAATCAACTTTGTCCCAGTAGGTACTTCTTGTAATGTTCGCACTATTTTTTCGATAATTGCTATGATCGTCAGTGCACCAATGGGGATCTATTTTGCCATTATCCTAAAAGCGTTTCGACAATATTTATAGCTTTGCTATCATTGTTGTAGGAAAAAATATCAGTTGCTTTCCTTAAGAGTACTCGGTTATGTTGTGTCACTATTAAAAATTGCTTTTAAATGTGTTAGCCCCAACTTGACATAATTATATAAAAGACATTATCATTCAAAACTTTTAACGTTAAAATATGCCAACATTTATTTTTTTTCACATCATGTAAGCAAGAACACACAATACATCGAATAACAATTTTAAAAAAGAAAATCTTTTCAAAAACCTTAAATAAAATATCTTCCAAGTCAAATTGGGAAAAAGCTTTTCCGTAGAATTAAGTGTGAATTATTGCTCAAAGAAGCACGGCATATCTACAAATATATGAGACACGTTACATCCAAAGGTACAAGTTGTAACAAAATAAAACAAAAGCTTTAACAAAATTCAGATTTTTATGTCATTTGAAATTAAATTATATAAGCTTTACAATTATATCATGTTTATGAAAATTGAAGTTTTTGTTTTAAAATTACGATGAATAGTATAGTGACAATAATATTCCTATTATTTTTTTTTTAATTTTTAAGTTTAATTTGCCTCTACATGTATCTCCTAATTTGCACGATTGACAAGTTGTACCTTTTGATATAACGCATCACATATTGCTGGAATAACTTTTTTCCAAAAAAAGGGGTAATCGGTTAACATTTTGATCACAAAATTCGATCCGTTTAGTTCTGTTCTCCAAAAAACGTTTTTACATAATTTTCGCCCTTATTTTGCAGAGAAATATCATACAAATTTTAGTGCAGTAAACGGTTAATATAACTTTCTTTAAACACACTATTCCAATATATGTATTTTATGTCATAATCCTAAATGATCTGAACCGTCATATTAGCGTCATGTCTTAAATGACTGCTTTAATGTTGGTGTAAAATTTTACGATAGTTAATCCTAAAAGATCCGGGCTATTTTGACTAATATTCAAGTGAACTTATGTTCAACATGTCAATGTTTGTATATGTGGTAGCTGCAAATTTTAAAAAAAAAATACCAAAATCATGAACAATTCATTAACAAAAAATATTAATACGCAGTGATTTGGTCTTAATCAATCCTAATCATTGCTAGTCTCTTACACAAAACTGTCAGTTTACAATGTTGTAGAATACATTTGATATGCTATGGATCTCGTAAAAGAGTTTGATTGCTTGCTGCATACTTCAAGGTTTATAGAGTATAACTAAGTACCAAGCCAAGGAAATAAATATCCCGGTTTTCTTTTCTTCCTTTCAATAGGGTTATGGATATGGTTAGGGTAAGGTTTGGTTAAGTAATTTCACTGTATTTTTGCTATTGCTAAACAGTATTCAAAATGCCATACTTGTGGACCCACAAATTGCAAAGTTAAATTGAATGGCGTAAAAAGAAAAAGTGAAAAAAAACCGATGCCTAAATAATCTTCCAAATATGTCGCCCTATTTATTACCTGTATTTTTTGCTGTAATTTGTCAAGAAGCAGATGGAAAGTTTTGATTTATCGGTGAATTTACTTTGTAAAAAGTGTTTTGGGGAAAATTCGTGATTGATCCCAAAAAGCGCGAATTGTGGTGCTTTTGCGCGATCGCGGAAAATCCCGGTGCAAAAAAATAAGTATATGCTCAAAGAGTCGAGTTAAAGAAACCAGGACTAAATAATAAATGTATTTTTGCTTTTGTATTTAAAATCAGAATACACGCTTAATTGTCAGGTTAGTCCATTATTCATCTACTTGTGTGTTTAAAATTAGAAATTTAGAAATTGTGAAGTTGTTTTGATCGAGATCAAAACAAAATACCTAAACATCATTGCACCGTACAACATTTTCAGATGAAAAATAGTTTTGCTTAGTTAATGTTTGTATTATTCTGAAATGTTTTTGTTTTACCGTTATCACGTTTAATCAAAAGTATGTTAGTTGTTTCCGCCTAATATTTAGCAACTTCTGTTGATCAAACATCAAGTATACAAATCGGTTTTAATGCAAATAACTGAATAAAGCGGATATTTACCATGTTTATCATGACACAGAAATATTCATTTATACATTGCACAAGATTTTCTTTCTTTTAATCAAATCTACCTCAATCGTGACCCTCTTTTCAAAATAAAGAGCGTTTTGTAAGATGTCAAATGCAATATCAAATATAGTATTTGTCATTTGTCTGTATATGCAGTAATATGATATCTGATTTCAATTTTGAAAAAAAAAAATATCCCGCCAAAAATTGGATAATATCTATCACAATCAATTATCTAAAAAATACGATTTTACTTTTTCATCACCACAAAAATCACAACCACTATTGCTCAATTACATAAAATGGAGGCATTGCACAATTAAACAACATGGAGACACTGGGTAATGTTGCGTTTTGCACGGGAAATGTCATCCTTTATTTTTCCAAATTTCAGCAGAATCAGTCAAACCGTTTTGATTTTGTGGCCGATTTTGTATTTCAGAACCGACTATACATGTACATTACTGTGTAAATTTAATTATGGTTACCATAATTAGACATATTTTCACATAAATCTCCAAAACAGAACATAACTCGGCTGTGAAACTTTACATGGGTTATGAGAAAAATATGAGCAAAATGTTAGTACCAACATATCAAAAAGATATAAAAATTGGAAAATGATTTATCCCTAGCACTAAGTAGTGAATAATCCTTGAACACAAGTGATTTATTATCATCAAACACCGTACAAAAAGATTTTATACACACAAACAGAGATATAGTTTTCTGCATTAATTGAAAATTATCCAAGATATAGCATAATTTTCCTACTTTTTACGTAGACAAACAAACTTGAAATCTACACATATTAGTCTACTATTATAGGTATAATGAATGTTAACTTGTACCTGTATCCGGGATATTAAGTGGAGAGAATTGGAGTGTTTCCTTTGAATATATTGAATACAATATGGAATGGTCTGCTTTTGACAGACTGTTTTTAAAAAATTCAAGTTAACTATTATATTATTATTCAAGTATAATATCAGTGCAAAACGAGAACTACATAAATCCATACAGTACTTATTTTATGAATAATATTATTCATTTTTGTATGTTAGCAGGAAAAATGTGAGCATTCTAAGAAGTGCCTTTTGCATTATGAACTAAAACATTTTCCTAATATCGCTGGCATAGGGCAAAGGAAAGTTAATTCGATTCATCAGGAGCTGCGTTTCTTTCAATTCGTATTCACTAAGTACCTCTATGTGAATGCTTGAGACATTAAAATATGACAGAATGGATCGGCTGCAATGATGCAGGAAATATAAAAAGCAATGAAAAGTAAACTCTATAAACCTACTAAGTACCAGGTAAGCAGCCAATTAACGCATATAAACCAATATGACCATACGGGTAAATGAATAAATTGGCAATTTTTCCGAACAAGATTGAGGTCTAAACTAAATTGAGGTTTCCATGTTGTAAATCAGCGCAGGATTTAATATATCTCTGTCTGTTTTTCTGCGTTTCATAACAGCCTTTTCACTGCGCTGTTTTTCAAAAAACAAATGACAGACACCTTACTGTAAATCATAAATGCACTAAATTTTGTATAACCCGAACTAATTTTAAAATGAAAATAGATTCATTTCAGCCAAATGGGAAATGCTGGGTGATACTATTTACAGGGATATTTTAGCGTTTTTCTCCTTATCCCCCTCCTTTTTCCCTGATATTCCCAGGCTAAGTATGTTCACACAAGACAGCAAATCAAATTATTTTTTTTTCCATCGGGATTTGATACTGCTACCACATTCCATTAACCTTTGAAATATTTTTGGATCTTGTTATAAATTATTCATATTAAAGGAAATAAGTTTCATGACACTAACACGTACATTTGGTTGGGATCTTTGAACTCACTCGGGTGCTCAGTTGATTTTCAACATCAGTGTCATCAAGTGCTTCTTACAGGCAAGATATACACTCCCGGTCAAAAGTGTTTGCGCACCAAACCTTTAACCAGCCATATCTCGAGAACCGTTCATCATTTGCGCCATATTTTTTCGGATTTATATTTTACATACATATAAAAAACTCAACAAGAATTGCATTTATCGCATTTGAAAATATGGCATGCTAAACATATTGTGTACTTTCTTCTGCACATAATAAACGGAGTTTAAATACATAACTGTACTTTTGTTGGAAAACTTTTTTATCAGAAAATGTTCTTTACGGCGCGGCTACACGGTGATAATGAACATTGAATAATAAACAACATAGGAACATATCAAACAGTGGGTGTGGTGTATTTGTATATGGTCCAGGAAATAGGCCATTTTTATGGTTATGGAAGATCGAATATCAGAGGAAACACAAATTTCTTATATTGGATACATTAAGCACCTATAAAAAACATGATTTTTTTCACAGTCTTGGTCGTTTGATATAATAATTGCGTTTTTCCCCGTATTTAAGGGTGCGCAAACACATTTGATCGGGAGTGTACATATATTTCCATTCAGATTTCTTCACATGTTGTAACTTTGATGTAAAGTTTTGATTATTTATGAACATCTTTATTCTAAAGTTTCCATATCTTGCAAAATGTAAAAAATGGTGAATCATGTTTTACCCTACTTCACAGTTTAAAGTGCTTATTGATGGATAGTCATTGGTCAGACAAACTTTCCTTTTAAGTTTGGTTGAAGTTACTGGAGTTAAAACACTTTTTCTATGTGGAGCCACAAACACACCACGAACCAAATCTAGAGACATGGGCCCAACTAAAAAGTAATAGCTGGATAGACATTGATCATAAAAACATGTCTATAAAGTGTGGTTACAATTGCCTTTGCTGTGGTAGAATATGTAGGGGTAAAGGGAGCGTAGTGGGGTTTTTTTGTGTTTTTTTTTTTATAAGAAGTGAACAATAACCCATGGAGAACAAAATTGAAAGACTATCATAAGCTATTCGGCACAATGATAGTAATCTCCCTAATCAGTGGTTCACAGCAAGAAGAAGACAACTGGAGTGCAAGGGTGCAGCCTCATACACATGACATAAGGTACGAATGCACTCCTCTTGAAGGATGTAACTCCATTTTCGATAATGTCACCAACTACACCTTCTGGTAAGCCATTCCCTAACGTACTGCTGTGTGGATAAATGTCCGACCTGTGGAAACAGTTCTAGAGACAGGAGTTGCAAGAGCATGGCAGGGCATCGATTAACTTGAACGAGTGGCTCTCCTGGCAACATATTGTTGCCGGACATGAAGTGGCGTGCATCTTATAAAGGACTGTAGCTGATGCCACCTGTCGTCTTTGGTGGAGTGAAGAGATGTTGAGTTCAGATTTTGCTTCATCCTCGTCCACACCGATAATTTTAAGTGCCTTCCTTTAGATTGAGTCAAGCAGCCCGAGTGTAGTTGAGCTAGCACTCATCCATGGAAGAGATTACAGCATTGTTCAGAAAAGAGCGTTTTGTCCCTTTGCTGTCGAATATATAGTAAAAAAACTAGCAATGAGTTTTCTATACATTTATGCATATCCCATTAATCTATTGGCTATGTTCTAGCATTCATTAATGTTTCAAAATGAAATTAGATTCAATCCTTACTCCTAAATGCTTCTAACGACCTATCAAATTCACCATTTTATTGGCAAAGTGACTCTTTCAATGTCACAAGTACGTGATAAGCAATTTGTCAAAAACACGATTCCTTCCAAATGTCCCCGTTCTAACATACTAAAGAAAGGGGAACTCAGATCTTAAGATGGAACTTTGCCAGACAGTTTAAACGTGTAGGCATGAAAGATTCAAAATGTCAATGGAGTAAGTCAGCTTTACATTTAATGTATTTAGACATGTTACACCGAGTTTCTGATGCAGCTTTCGCTACGGAAAAACCGACGGGGATTATAGGACACATCTGTCATATAGAAGTTTAGGTAGTGCGTCACCCTGATAAAAAAATCACAACCAGTATATGGACCCAACATTAGAAAACACTATTGCGAAGGAATTTTAAGTTGAAACTCTTTCCATAAATAAAACACCTTAAAAGAACCAAAACGAATATAAATTTCAAAAATCAGAATAATTGCTTTAATAAAAAGCTAGAATGAGTTCGAGTTTGTTTAAAATAATTACCTGATATACAATATACTTCGACTGGGAATTTTGTAGTGTGGGACCATCGACTGATTTGATGAACTTATTGAAACGGACATCATGTTCATCTAACATACTTAAAACAAGTAGTGTACTATATCTTATTTTGCATTTAATTTGAATTTCCTTTGAATGTATTTCATTGAAAATGGGTCAAAGTGGTTTATTGGAATACATAAAAAAGAATCTGTTGTAATTTGAAGCTAAAAATAATCTGAAATACATGTATATTAAACTTTAGAAACGTATTCTGTGATTGTTAAGTAAATACTTTGCTTCATACTTGGTTTCGTTGCTGCTGCCTATAAATATAATCTTAATGGATTGCGTAAATATGCTTAGTTGCAATGTTCGGGTCAAGTTAGCGACAAATACATTGCTGTGCACGCAGGTTTTACAGGGTGTACTAGAAAAAACCTTACAATCTTTGCGTGTAATTTTATTTGGGTTTAACGTGTAGTTAGAAAGTATCGTAAACCGGGGTGACTTTGAACGCCGGGTGACTTTGAACGTTTTGAGTTGGTCAAATTAATCAGTCATTATCTCACTAATCCTTGATGATATAATTTTTTTTAATTAATGATTGAAAAGGGGATACTATAAGCAGTGTTACAGCTTAGCGACACTAACGTAGGTGTTGCCAGTTGTTTGTTATAGCCTTACAAATGTGTTTCTAAATTTATAGCAATTTCATTGGTGGGAAAAATCTCAATGGTTACCATGGTAACACTGATCCAATGAAACTAAAACTAATATGGTTGGATCAGGAATATAATAGTTTACAATAATGAATGAAAATAATTTTGTAAATGTCTTTCTTATTCTCTATATTGAGAAAAAAAGATCCTGGGGTGACTTTGAACACCTATATCTCCCATATAAATACATGCATTAAGCAGGGTAACCAGTACCCTTGATTGTTGCTTACAGATTTTTAAGTCTGGGGCGCTGTGTTTGCATTATCACCCATTTTTGTATGTTTGTGATCAAAACAATTATATTTCTGTGGGATAATGATATTTTCTAGTTCTAGGAATGTATTTATCTCACACTGTTCCAGGAAAAATGTGTCCCGTTCAAAGTCACCCCATGCCGGGGTGACTTTGAACAGTACTTAAAAATTTCGAAATATATATTTAACATAACAGCTAGTTCTACAAAAATGTAACATGAGAAAGACCATGCCCAGGTGGTATTTTGAAAGCAAAATATCAGAAATTTGTATATGTTGAAAATACAAAAAAATGGCAAAAGCTGAAAAAAGCTTTCAAAGTCACCCCGGTTTACGGTATGTAAAAGTTGCATTTTATAGCCGTTGAAATGAACTTTAAGATGCCGTTTGTTTCACTTCGATCAGTTGTGTACAACAAAAGTTATGCTTTGTCAAATATTTACTGATTTATTATGTGCATGCTCTCTTTTATCTGTTCTGAAAAAAATGAACACATTTGATGCAAAAATAAGACAGGTATGATAAATTTTCCAAGGTGACGCATTTTTATGCCGTTCAAAAACACCCCTAATATATGGCTAATAATCATAAAATTGGACCAGACAAAAATCCACCTTCCTCTCCATATTGTCACTTTAAAAACAAAGGGACCCGTTAAGCTCCCTTTAAACATAATCCCTTAGGATAGTGATGTAATTCTTTATTATTTTTACTTGAAAATCATGGAATTTCTTTTCAAAGACTCCCTGATACTCCTGTGGAATTTATAACCCAAGAGGGTTCTGATTTTCTTTTTAACAATCAAAAACAAGTTTTAATTAAGGGAACTTAAAGTGACCTTACATTTTAAAGGGACAATTTGGAGATGATACTTGAGATTGTAAAACAATGGTCATTTGCCATCGTTTACAAAGTCATTGTAAGGGACGCAAAACATTCTAACGTTGATTTTAACCATCCCCTTGCACATTTATTTGACATATATATGGTTGAAGTATGGCTTGAACATTTTAAAGGGTGGAATTTAGGGATTTGTGTTACAAGGGTAACTAATAATATGAATAAAAACGAGGGTATTTGGGAAACCAATAACAATAAAAGGGGATAGAGTGTTGTTTGTTGTTCGGTGTTTGTTTTTGTTTTTTGTTTCTTGTTTGATTTATTTATTCTGTTCTGTTTTGTTTTGTATTGTTTCGTTTTGGTTTGTTTTTTGGCTCTATAAAATAGAAGAAATCCTGCAGTTTTATTTCAAATACCAATCGGGCAGCGAGACGATAACTTCTCAATGCTCCTATCAACGTAGGTATCACAGTGGTACCGACTCTCTTCAACTCTGGGAATGTAACAGGATTTTTTTGAGAAGCGGAAATGCCGATCATCACAAAAATTATACATTTCGGTGTGTGGGTGTGTGTGGAGAGGGTGTGGGGGGGTTCAATCGCTTCAAACATAGACCCTACCCTTAAGGGATGTTTGCTTCGAACGACAGATGAGTAACACTGATCAGTACGAAACGTTAGTTTTGCCTTATTTGCAAAAATTACAAACAATATTTGCCTTATCGCATACAATGGAAATTATATGCTCGTAAATTACACGATTTGCATTTGACGGGAACGTAAAACATTAAAAGCGTGATCTGATTAACCTAGAAAAAACATTTTTTCCTATCTCTAATCCGAATTCTGATTTTAAAGTCCGGATACATAAGTTAACTGCGCTTTTGGTTTTATGGTCATAAAAAGTAAAGTGTTTTAAAATGCATGCTGTTGTTATTATTATTGTTGCTGTCTGTTTCCTAATTTTATTTGAATCTTAGATTAGTTTGATTAAGACTATGGTCACAATACTTCTTACGAACAGTTACAGTTTAGTCTGTCTAGAAGAGCCACCCAAGTATAATATTGTAGATATAGCGTGACCACAGTTTTTTGAAACACCCCTAAAGAATTAACTCAATCTTATTCAACGTCTTTTATGGATCATATTGTACACAAAACTCACCTGCAAAAAGCTCTTTTACAGTGGACACCATGAAAGCCAGCTGATTCCCGAGTGTAAACTAGGAAACCCGTTAGAAAATTCATGTCGCGTGGCTAATGTTCGACAACTGTTTGCAGTATCATTCTTTCATTCAACGGTTGTAGAAAACTAATATAACACGCCCATCTTTTACACAAACTTGATTTTGACGTCTTGCGCAACGTTGCAGATATACAACTTTCACTCAACACACTGGCTCAACACCTATGTTGCATGAATTTTACTCAAGAGTTTAAACAATAAATATTAAAAGTGATTTCTACAACGTATTTCGCGCAGCATTTTTGCAGTGTATACTTTTTATTGGATCACATTTATTTGTTGACGTTCTGACAAATGTTTGTCCCACTATAGCCTGACCTAAATAGACAATCTCCACTTGGAAGTTTACAATCTTATTGGGTAAGACCAAAGCGATATTTCTTTAGTCATTTTCTATTTTATATTATATAAAATCTTTGCTTTTAATGAGATATTTGACAACAGATTTCATTCATTCATTCATTCATTCATTCATTCATTCATTCATTCATTCATTTTTTCATCATCTTCACATAAAATATCTACAAACTCAAAAGCACAGTATATCATTGACAATTGGATGGAGAGAATACATTAAAAAGCCGAGGCTTGTGAGACAAATAACAGTAACTTCAAGATATTACATACATAATATTAAAAACAAACATAAAACATAAAATACAATCTGAAACGTTATATACATCGAGGTACTGTGTCAAAAGTATTCTCTCAGACCTGATAACTGCGATTCCACTGAATCTGTTTAAGTTTAGTTTTGCTTTTCAGTTTTATTTCAAATGATTTACAAAATAATGAGTTTCCGTTTTCGTTCTTGCACACATGATATGGAATTCGCAGTTAAACCAAAGAACAATTAACAGATTGGCAATTTATGACGTTGGCATAAGAATGTACTTTTATCCTTCAAACAGAGTTAGTAAGGTTTTTTTTTTATTTATGCTTCAGATTGCAAATGTTGACACCATAAAATTGTCACAAACGCAGTATGTCAGCTTGATGGCCATTTAGGTTCTGCAAATATGTATTAGGTGTTTCTAAGTTTAATTTGTCCTCGTTAGGTTGATTCACTATATGTTTTCTTCAAAATGCATAATGTTAAATCTGGGTCGGGTTCGGGTGGAGTTCTGCAAAGATTGATATCAATGGGTAAACATATGGGTACAAATTATATAAATACGTTTACTTCGTTATTCATACGGTGGTGGTCCGTTAAGCACACGTTTAATATGTGAAACTTTTATACGTTATTCGTACGTTTTGCTATTTACGATGATGTCTGACAGAGCCTTTACGAATACATGACGAACAACAAAACAATAGTGGAATAAAGAACGTTAGGCATACGTTTTGCTCTTTACGGTGACGTGTGACAGAACGTTCACAACTGTCTTTCCACAATTTAATTGAGACGGTCTTTTCAAACTACTGCGCGATTATCATATTACAATTAAGAATTTCAATAGTTGATTAATTCAACTTTAGAATTCAGTAAAAATTGTCATTCAATGTCACAAGCTAGTCTTGATGGAACAAAATGTGGATAGGTGGCACTTGAATTAATCAATCAAGTCGCTTATAAATATCATGGAAACTCACCCAATCTGATTTCACTCTGACTTACCAGGACTTTAAATGTTTCCTACGCACAGTGCTACGGTCGGTTACGTATTCCGTGACGCATGTTTGAATAAAATGAGATATTGTTCATAATTTCATTCTTATTTCTCATTTCGAGGACTGTGACAACATACGATACT
>JXSR01S005668.1:79223-91606 GCA_000969725.1 Ophiothrix spiculata | reverse complement strand
ACTACCTTTTGCCCAGCCTGCCCTTAGTTGATCAATGTTTTGAAAGTATACTTTTGCTTAGAATAAAGGTCATTGGTATTTATAATACCATGTTTCGGTTAAAGTCATTGCTGTACAATGTGACGTGAAAATTGACCAAACTGGCTTTGCCTTTTTGTATAGTTCTCACCGGCTCATTTGGTTAGTTTTCGGACTGTTAAACATGTGCTGTATTGATCATTTCGAGTCCAGCTGGAGCTGAGTGTGCAAAAACTAACTGTATATTCTATGAGGGTGTGAATTGCTCAAGCTAGGGTTAATGCGCCAATTAATGTAGGCCGCAATAAGCAATTTGGCCCCAGGGAGTCCAGGTAGTGATTTAACCCAAATGATTTGAACTAATTGTATGTGCTCTGTAAAATGTGCTGAGGCCGTGTGGAATTACAAGTCGGGGAGGCATAGTGCACTATAAATCACCTGCATTTATTTATTATTATATAATTGGTCTAGGCTCATGAAATAATATTTGTTCCTTTATAGGTAGACCTGTGTTTGTTTCTTGACATTCAAGATTTGGACATTGTTTTGTTTTTGGTGTTTTTTTTTCAAGTAATAAATGGTATTTAATAATGATTTGAAAATATTGATTAAATATTTTAGATACTATTTGAAAGATAATCTTATATCATTAGAATATAACATCATTAGAATATGTATGAATTTTACAAATCTCTCTCCCATTCTGCCTTAGTGCTTCTTAGAGATGTTTACGAAAAATCATTTTATGATATATTTAGTATTTTGCGGCAACCTATAAGGCCATCCATCTGCAAGTCGTCGTTTCTAAGAGCTGTGTTGTTTTGTTGGTACATGTTTTGTGTATTTGTGATTGGTCTAATTGAGGTGTAACTGGGGAAATGCCCGGCGTTTGTAAAGCAGCTGTCACCTCGTGTTTTGTACTAACCATCCACCACTTCTGCTTGGATCTATAATGAGAAGTTTCCTAAGTCACTAAAGTGCAGATTTTGTTGTGAATTGGCTTTTCAAGTTACAAAATTAGAAAAACAGAGAGATTAAGAGCCTAGCTTAAGTTACATGAAGGAAAATGAGAAAATCCACTTTAAATTTGTTTGTTAACTATGATTGAAATTATTTTCTATGATGTGATTTTAGTTGAGATTATATTTCTAATATCACAAAAAGCTATAATTGCTTTAAAGGTACATTCCATTTGTTATATAGGGCAGAATGATGTTCTTCATTTTCTAGTCGCATCAAGATGACCTTACAAGGGAATGTGGAGCGTGCTCACGGACATCGCTTGTGATGTCCATCTTTATGAACTTTATGGATTATTGAAAGTAATTTCATTTTTTGATGAAATGAAACAAAATTAGTGTATCTTGATGTTAGGGAAAGAAAACATAGGACTTTTGTTTTTAAAGAATGGTGCATTTATTGATGATTTGGCGATCAGTGTTTTGTGAGTGGATCAAGGAATTTTTATAGGGGAACCGTTAGTCGCCGCCATTTTGATTTCACCGCCGTGTAAATCCTATGGGAACGGCAGCCATCTTGGATTTTCGCTCATGAGGGTGAGTTATTGTACCTCCAGCATTTTATGGCTCCGCTTGCCAAACTTCATGGGTCTTCGCAAACGGATTAGCAGGAAAATTGGCGTACTTTGATCAGAGCAAGTCGCAATACACGCTACTTGAAACGCAGACACGGTTTGCGCCTGAAACAAAATGCACACACTATTTATGCGTTATTAGTGAAGATTTACGCGTTCTGCCTGGATATAGGGTCAAACTCCGAATATATCCAGAGGTACAATAACTCTTCTCCATGATTAACACAAGATGGCGTTGTATCCCGATTCCCCTGTAAAAATTCCTTGGAGTGGATGGATTCTAAACATATTTCACAAGCTTTTAGCTGGAATACTCAAAAAAGTCACCTTAAGGTCAGTGGTGTAACCAATTGGGAATGATCTACAACTTGCTCCAGCTCTTTTTCCAGACAGATAAAATTGGAGGAAAACTTCCGTTTCTTTTCTTACATAGTCAAGCTAAACAGGAATTACCGTTTTTTGTGACCAATTTTCTGTGTTTCAATGTTATTTTTAGCCTGTTTGCTGGTTTCTTCACATTTTTCCTGTTCTCTTTCATGGAATTTCATTCTGACACCTGAGTAAAGGTGGTTTCAGACTAGCTGTCATTGAGGCACACGACGTTGCGGCACATGACCAAACATTTGCAATGTATAGTTGTCGTACTGTAGCACAACGCATTTGCATATCGGCGCAATGGTCTGTAGCAAGAAAAGTTGGAATTTATTCCAACTCAAAATATTGTGTCGTTGCGACCATTACGACAGGGTAATCTATATATCGGCTAGTCGTACGACAAGGAGATGCGACAAGGTCGAGTTTGCGCACTTAAAATTTTTGACGTCATGCTGGTCGTACGACAACACGACAGGCAAGTCTGAAACTACGTTAAGGGCTAAGATTAAAATTGTACCCACCCCATTTGTTTCCAAGTTAAGTTGGGAGTGGCTGCTGGCCAGCATAATGTTTTTTAAGTCATTTTGGGGCTATCCAGGCTTGTGCTTTATGTATGGGCTTGCGATTTCTATGACTTTGTCATGGATCCAAGGGTTTAGCAAGGATTTGAAAGCAGGGCGTCCAAATTCCAAGGCCGGGCAAACAGACCGACTTCAATCAAGACATTGTGACGTCAGCATGATTAAGAAGACGATGATTAAGTTATACCAACATGGTGACCTTACGGCAAACGAACGAAGACACAACGCAGTATAAAGCCCATTTTAAGTCCACAAAGTACATAAATTGATCAGCTTTTGTGATGGTGATGATTATTGAAGATAAATTCTAACATTCAACATTGAATTTCATATGGTAAAACCAAGGTTGTCACCAGAAAGAAAAAAGCACCGGCGAAGCGTGGGTCCAGGGGCCCGCTTAAGGGCTCTTGGTGGGGTCCAGTGGCAACGCCCCGGTGGGGGTCGAGGGGGCGAAGCCCCCCAAAGCCAATGGGTTTGTATGGTTTTACAGAGGTAAAAATGGGTTATAAAATATTCGGTATACATGGCACATGACACGTCAAAACAGTGAATTCTTAGTGTGCACAAGGGATTTGGTTAAGCTTACAAAAGTAAACATTTTTCAAGTTCTAAAACTACAATTATTACTCAGGACTATGCTTCATTTGATCGGTATACTTACTTTTCCTGAAATCTTAGTTAAAAGTCACTAAAATTTATCGGGAAAGTCCCGTTTTTTTAACCTCGCATAGATCGTAAAAAATTTC
The DNA here is from genome assembly GCA_000969725.1 of Ophiothrix spiculata. Classification (NCBI taxonomy): domain Eukaryota; kingdom Metazoa; phylum Echinodermata; class Ophiuroidea; order Amphilepidida; family Ophiotrichidae; genus Ophiothrix; species Ophiothrix spiculata. The sequence continues at coordinate 88,292 of JXSR01S005668.1, read as the reverse complement.
CCAGATCGCCTGTCAACTGTCAATCATGGGCTAACTTCCGTTTTATCAATGAAATTGACCTCTGAACTACGGTTATGCGACCTCAAAATGACATTGGACTGTTCCATTTTATATAGGTAAGAGCATTTCCCCCCTCCTATACAAATATACGGCGACAGCGAAAATCCAAGATGGCGCCGGGTATACAAGTTGACGCTGTCGCAATTGGCTGAATAGTGCGCCGCCAGCGGCGGTGTATTAATACAAACCTAAAACAATGATGAGTCTCGGAGAATAACTCGAATTTGAAGCAGCTGGGACAACAAAAACAAAAGCAGGGAAAATTAAAGAAGAGAAGTAATAGATTTTAATGTTTTTGTAATTTAAATGATGTGCAAAATTGTAGTTATATTTTAACTGATAACCAAATTCAGTGCTGGACGGTAAGCTTAAAATACGGCAGAGGCACTGGACGGCTTTTGTGAGTGCCGGTCGGGCCCGTCCAGCACCGTCCAGCGTAGTTACAACCTTGGGTAAAACACATTTTTGGACGCCTTATTGTTATTGGACGGCCTTTGCATTTTACAGGGCGGCCTTTTTCGTGATCAGCCTTACAAATGACGGTTGGACGGCTCTCTGGCTAAACCCTTGCATGGATCGATCCCAGGTGTCCCCTATGGACAACCTTGATATAGAAACAAATAAAGATTGAAGAAAATCTGGTAAAATCTTTTTAAAAATCAATGAAAAATATGGGAAAGCAAGAGAAATTTGGAAAGAAAGGAGAAAAAATAGTTTTGTCCTCTTGGACAGTTTGATCTGCTGATGTCACTACGTGAGGTTAATCATGGTAAGCAATGCCTGTACTTTCAAGACATTATCCCCTCCCTGTAGAGGATAATAAATTGATTTGATAAAATAATAAAAGTATGTTTTCATTTTAGCCATCCTGTTGGGCAATGTGAATAACCCCTGGCACATGACTTCTATTAAAAAGTACTGCAAGTTTAACAAAATACAGACAGGCTATGTGGTCCTTAAACATCATCCCGAGTCTTAATTAATAAACATTGATGGTCTATTTTAGGCTATATTAATGTTGTGAAACATCTACCAGGAAACATTATAAGGTTAACATGAGCACACCAAGATAAACTTTGTAGCCAAAATTCTGTGTAGAGCATGGATGTGACTCATGATGGAATTGCCGGCTGATATCTATAGTAATTGCTTTTTCCCAAATTGTGATCATTTCACCCTGAGTTTGGTATATTCCCGCTCATCTCAAGCCAGTCGTACTTATGATCATAATTTGGTGATTTTTTTTAAGATTCAAAATCCTTGTGCTTGCTTCAAAACACCTGTAAAGTTTCATTTCAAGAAAATGATCATAAATATGAAAAAGATCTATTTGTTTCAAGGGCCATCAACGAAAAACATATGGCTTGCTGATTTTGAAAGTGTTTATCCCAGTTTCACCTTTTATTCCATGTCAACCTTTGTGGGTGGGGGCACTCGAAAAAATTTCGGTAGGTATGTGAGATCTGCGATATCCAATCTTGGGGAACAGATTTTTGGTCAAAATAGGGTCTATGGAACTGTTTTTTTGAGGTATCAAGAACTGCATTTTTCCCATAAAAATACGACTATTTGAGCTGAAAATCGCTCAAAATTAGATTGAAAACAGAGCAAAACACATTTCTGAGTCATTTTCTTTGAAAATGGGGTCTTCTGAACTGAAGTTATCTTGAAAAGAGCATCTTGAGGAGCGGAGGAGGAGGCTTGAAAAGGGGTTCTTGAGGGCGGCACATACCCGTACCTTTCGTCAATGTAAGTATCCCCCCGGGGTATTTGCATGGAATTCATATATTGTAAGCACAGTCTAAATACTTACAATGTGTGCAGATACTTACAATGTGCGCAACATAGGATACACAACCACTCACAGTCGGGCATGTTGTCGGGACATTGTACTTACACCATGCGAGCAATGTGCGTCCTCCCTGCGTTTGTCACTTCTTACCCATGTTTTTAGAAAAACGTAGCCAACGTGATCAACACTTTAGAGCCACATCTTGATATTTATAGCTTGCATTCTGATTGAAAAAAAAATGAGTATTATTGAAAAGGTACCCAATCAACAAGTTATTTCAAAAATAACTACAAATATCATTTGACTTGATGAAAGGTGATCTCCTTGCTATAAACTTGCTCATTATTTTTTAATTTTATCTATTTTCTCAGAAACAGAAGAAGAGTGAAAAAAGCATGTTTTCTAATAATCTGGGAATCTTTTGCATCCTGAAAGCTGCATCAGACTACCACCAACTCAGTTGCCTCACCGGTGATTTGGTCACCATATATAACCTCCCGTCTAAGACATATTTGGACTTATAACTTCAAGCAATTTTCTCAGTAGATATCTCCCATATTGGATTTTGTGAAAAAGCATGCATTCCAAGTCCTGTTATAAAGACTATGTGTGGTCCTCTATTTCAGTTTAGTAAACTATAGGCCTACTAATTCAATGGACAGTTTAAACAAAAATCCAGAATGCAGGGCCCATGCTTTGTAAATGCAACCCTTACGCTGTATTTTTGTTTACACTGTCCAATAAATTTTTGTTCTGCCTACAGCAGATCGACATGTGACTATTTGTGATCAGATTTCTCTCTTTGACAAATGTGTTTTTCCAATAGGCATTTCAAACCAATATTTGTAGCGTCTTATCATCCCATCTGTTCATATGCATCACGCAATTCAGTAACAGTAGGCTATCAGGCATGATTCCTTGAATGCACACGTAGATATTGACATCAAGGTAATACTAGCTTCACTTTGAATTTATGAGCGTTCGCCTAATGAAGCTTACGACGCCAAACCCCTTAATATCCAATTCACTCCAACTAATCTGATAGGCCAACACCCAGAGTGTCCACACCCTCGTCAAGAAAACATTGTTATTGTGGCCTATTACCATGGCAACCATAGCTCGGAACATCCCAATTTCCAGGACAACTTCCTCCAATGTTTTGCCACCATGAATCATTTTTGCTTGTTGTCTTCTTTCATAATCATGATTTATAATCCCCTCTTGTTCCCAAAGGTACTTGAAGGAATGAGTTGGCTGTTTCTCTGGTTGAAATGATCAATATTTTAAAAGAAAATTTCATAAATGGCTCGACTTACCGTATCGAAGCTCTCACGTTTCCACCAACTTCCTAGCTTTACTTGTCAGAACAACTAAGAAATCAAGTCAATTTTTTTTGATGAATTGAGAGGAACCGCTGATAGAAAAGGTATCTTTGATGATTGTTTGTCTACTAGTCAGTTTGTAACGTACCCGGCCCATCTTGTTTAAGGGCAAGTTGTCTTAAAGTGTCTGTTACAGGTTGTTGAACCATCATGATAAAGAAAAGATCTTCAAGTGTGCAATTTCAACCGTATCAAGCTGAAAAGAGTTAGTAATAAGAATAAGCACAGCAGGCAATCAATTGATTACTTGGTCGTTTTTGTAGTAATGAGGCGCGCTTCCTGGCCAGGTATATCAAATTTAACTGTTTTTCAACAACTGAACCATTGTAGCAATTATGAAAATTAAATGTTCTGCATCATGACTACTCTCAATTGTAAAGACTTTATTGTCTGCTGAAGATACACGCAGCAAAGCGACAGATTAATGTAAAACGGCCGTAAGTAGCTTTGTGGCAGAAGATTCAGCGTTTATGGATTTTTGTCACCCAGTAGTAGTCTTATCATCTTTTTGAAATGCTCTATAGTTCATTTGTGTACCGCCGCGGCAAAAGGGTCCAGTTGTCGACTCCTACATGTTGCTCATTGTAGCATATCTGATTTATACAAATACCATACATTAGATATGCTACAAGGAGCAACAAGTACGAGCCGACAACTGGACCCTTTTGCCGCGGCGGTACACATTTATTGTCTGCCAGAAACTGGTAGAAATATGTCATTGATGGATTTGGCTACAAATACACACCCAAGAAGTATATAAAGTAGCCATGAGCAAGGCATCATCTCTCGGTATGCTCTTATCTGGTACTGACATTCAATGCTGGAAGGTAACAGACTGGCTGTGAAAGAGATTTGGATGTGTGCTGATCCATCGGGGACACTCATATATGAAAGGGACGTATGAGTGCCACAGAGCATCTCGAAAGTAGGGTCTTTTGGTGACAAATTGGGTCAAAATATAGGGTCTTTCAGTGACAAAGTGCAAAAAATGGGGGATCTTTGGACAAATTCAGAAAAAAGTCTTTCCGGGTCTAAATTGCCAAAAATTAACAAAATTTCAACTATTTATGCAAAATTTTTGACACAGGTTTGCGAATTTTTCAAAAAAATTGCAACAAATAAAGAAAATGGTTGGTCTTTGAATGACAAAGGTTGTTTTAGTTACAAGGAATTTAAAAAAAATTTGGTCTTTGAGTGACAGTTGGTATAAAAACAGAGGGTCTTTCTGTGAGAGCGAGCGAAAAAAAGCGGGGTCTTTTTGGTGGCACATGACACAGAGCTTAAAGTTGAGTCCCCCCTTCCTGGGAAGCTGATCTCCACTTAACTAGTTCGATTAATAGAACCCTTGTTTTTTGGGTGACACTAACCAACATGAGAGATATAACTACCAAGTCCAGTGATCTAGAAAGCCACTTCACTACCTACCCCGAAAAAAAAAATTCGGGAGGGCAATCAGTCTGCTATGTGATCAGTCTGCTTTGTAGAACTCTGGGCTTTCTAGTAAAGTGGTATGTGATAGTGGGTTTATATTGTGGATAGTAATCACAGAAAAAATCAAGGTCCTAGGATCGGACTACACTTAACAACTTCCCATACCTTGGATGGCGCAGATTATGATGACGAACCACAAAAACCAACTTGCTTCTAATAGACATTTTTAATAACAGATGATGAGAAATTGATATCTAAATAATAGTATTTTGCAGATAAATATTCCGTACAGAAGACCTTGTCAGACATTGTGGAGCCACTTGTCACTTCTCTTCAGATGATTATCATAGAATTATGATTTAAGTATCACAAAGCCCCGACTTTGCCACCAGCTGTTTCCACGCGTGAGTTGCAAGAAACTTGGTGTGTATTTTAACTAAGCCATAAGCGTTATCAGATCAGGTTGTCATTGATATAACTTTGGGATTAGGACGAGGATTTCTACTTTGCCTACAGCTAGCGAACACAAAGCCTAATTGGGTTACTGTGTTACTTAACCCAACTTGTTATTAATTGAGCTTGAAGGTGCCATCTTTTTAGGACAGAATGATGTGCCGTTTGTCTCAGGGAGGTGATTTGAGTCCGGAATGAATTCCTTGATCAGGAAGGATGGACTTATCTGTACAAGCGACTCGGCTAGCACTGGATGAATCTGTGTAAGCATGGCAAAGCATGGAATCATCTTGAAAGTAGGCCAAATATGGGAGCAAGTGAGATACTGTATGTCCCAGAAAAACCTTACAATATTTGTATGTAAAGTTCTTGGATATACCGGATGGTCAGAAAATAAGCAGATCTGTCATTCATCCATGAAACAGACTTAAATACTAAGTTATTTGTATTCCAGAACAGAAATTATCCTTTATCAAATATTTGAATGCAAATTTCATGATTGGTCCAATTTCATGATTTTGTAAGTTTCCCCAGAATGAAATGCTATTGAGTCTTATATGCTCACTCAACTGTAACAGTGGCTACAGTGGCTACTTGCTTTTAACTATGCTAAAATACGAACAAACTTGATGGAAAATTTAGGATTGTATGTTTTTCTCGGACACTCGGTATCACAAGGAAAAGAAGGGAACATTCTCCAGGCCCGATATGTTTCACCTAATCTGCAATCTAATGACAAGAAGCTTTGTCAAATTTATGATCCCGAATATTGAGACAGAGATAAGAATATTGGCCAATACCAGCTGGAAATCATCCATTGCAGATGCCTTCCCGTAGCGGTTCATCACCTGGCATTACACATGTTAGCTAAGTCAAGGGGAGGACATAGGTGTCAGATTTGACAAAGGTTACAGGACAGGTGCGCATAAACGATGCTCAAAGTCTTCTGTCTGTCACATTAAAATGTCTCCTGTGGACCATTCTTTGCCTGGTACTGTCTTTTTATTGGTTAGTTTTAGCCATTATGAGATTGTTGTGTTATCATATCATACAACAGGTGTCTTAAATACACCGAAAACTGAAGCTGATTTAGTGCCATTTGTAGCTGCAAATTTGGTACTTGTAATCCACCTGTTTTCTATCTTAACTTTTCTTTAAAGAAACAAGTCAACATAATTTTTTTTAGATATTTTCAAACTTTATTTTAGTATGAAATTTTAAAAAAATGTCAATTTCAGTCTGCATACATGTATAGGACATTTGTGGAATGCCTTTAAAGCAAATGGTGCACATAAGGAAGGTAAAATTTTAAGCTTATTAACAATACAGTAGTCTTGTAGATTATGGTTGCAAAGTGTTAGGAAATAAGGATTTAAACGGCCAATCCCAATTACGGTAATATTAATACATTTGAAAACAAATTCGACAGGAATACTACTTTACCCTTATAAGGTAACCCACGATAATTACAATATACATGTATGTATTGTTTTTGTTTTCGCCATGTTACAAGGTGGAAATTAAGTATCAGACATGTAGGTAAGCTCATTAACACTTCCACCTATTTATGCAACGTCCTATCACAGCCTAGCACCATCCTAATGAATCTAAGCTCAATTTAAGCCGTGATTCCGTTAGGATTAGGGTCTTTCTAGGTTAATTATCATGCATTTAATTATCAAGACGTTACGTGTGTTGGATATGACGACAGTTTGAACAAAAGTAAACTTTTCAATCATATTTACGTAAATATTTCTTCAAGTTAATCCCTGGGAGTTAATCTAAACTTTGAGGCAATGACACAGCACATCCTTTGTGGTAAGTCTCTGTTGGTATTGTCCTGTCAAACTGAATTTAGCTTCAGGCACAAGAAAGTAAATTAAAGCATTGATTGAAGTTTTAATTCTCTGATAAAATTAAGATAAAACAATGTGAGGATGACACCATGGACTGTGAGTTTGACAATCATTGCCCAGAAGTCATTGAGAAGGGGGAAGTAATCAAAAAGAAGCTGAAAAATGCACAATATGGTGAATTTCACCAAAATCTGGTGGATACATCACCTTCATTCCCTTGGATCTCTGATTCTGCAGAAAAGAGGGTATATTTAAGAACCTTTTTGTCCTGTGGAGAGCACCATTTGTCTTAAAGCTTCTGACAAGAAACTTAGAATGGTTCTTTGTGAATGATTCAAAATTTAATCTGTGATAAATGTATAGATTAATTGGATGGAACCATTACATCTACATCTATCTACATCTATAACTGAGGTGTCCCCGATGACAAAATGCAGTGTCCCAAGATCGGGGGCACTTATCGAAAAGCAAATTGGATACAATTCATAAAGCATAGTGCATGCTGTCAAGTATGCAGTTCATGCATTACTTGTCTCATTTAAGTGTCCCGGGAAGTTATAATTGTGGTTCTCTTAAAGTTAATAGAGGGCAGTCAATACAGCCAATGCAGTAAACACTTGACGGATTGGTCAATAAAGAATAGGGAAGAGAAAACATGTAACTGGAGAGAAAGCAGTCCCCTTTGCAATTTCCATGTGTTTTTTCTTGCCTAGTGTATACTTTTTACCATTTTACAAAGAACCATTTAGGATTTACTGGTGTCTTTCCCCCCCCCCCCAAAAAAAGGTCTTGAAGCTGGAGGGGCCATTATTTTGGTTAAAATACCCTTTGTGTGAACCTGTTTTGGTTGTAAAGAGTTAGAGGGAGTCGGTTCATTTTAAATGTTTTGAAAAATTTTGAAAGCATTTACAAAGAACTATTCTTTAGATGACATGGTGCTTCTCACTGGTCAAAAAGGTTACCCTCGTTTCCAAAAGTGTATGAGCTTTTCCTTTGAGTTTGATCTTGGAAAACTAGTTTGACCTATATATACTTTGATCAACACCAAATAGGCGGGCCTCTTCTCATCGTGAATTGATACAGCTAACCGCGTGCGTAGCTGAACACAGCACAATTGCTGTAAACGCAGCGCGCATTGTAAGTGTGACTCACGCATAAGTATCTATGGCGCGCGTGTAAGGGGGATTATGTTTACTTGCGGATGAAGAAAAGCCTCATAATTCCCGCCTATTTAGTGTTGATCAAAGTATAGTGAGGTTGTCTTGATCAAGACCTGAGGTTCAGAATGTTGCACTGTTTATAGTTTTATGAAAGAAAAGATCTTTGTAAGATCAATTATTGATCAGTTCTACTGGGATCAATTACTGGGATCAATTATTTATCAATTGTCCTCCTTGAAGGTACAGACTGGTCAAAGTTTCCCAGTTGCTTCTCTGCATTATTGGTCAATTTTGAGCTGCTGCGAGAATGTCTTGATTATTCACAGTTTTACATTATCACTTTTGGGGTTTGTTGCCTCGATCCTTCAATGGATATTTGTCAAGATTCTTATGATCACTTTGCTGCATGCAGCGAGGATGTGGCTATTTTTGTAGCCCGATCTTCAAGATCACATGCGCACCGACTATTTAATGTGCTATCACAATGTAAGTCAACTATACCATGATACGGAAGATACACAGACTAGAAAAATTATAGTGGTTGCCGGGAGTGGTTGAGACACCAGAGTTTTCTGACATGTCTTTAGGGTACGAGAATATTGACTGATTTAAGACTGACACATTGATAGGATATTGTCATGACTGGTGTTGTGATAAGTAGCGTTCAGTGGAAAAATAGCCACTAGCTAGGTATTTGTGGGCAAATTAGTTGAATGAAATTGGGTCATTAATCACTCAGTTTATTATCATGTTTGTCATAAAAGTGCTAATATTATAACAAGTTGTTGTGAACAGGTCTATGATATATTGCACTCCTAGGAATTTTTGTCAAATGTGATGACTCACCCCGAAAAGGGGGACTTTGCGACAGAACACTTTTCGAGAAACTGATAAAAATAGGCAGCAAAAAATAAAGAAAATAATAAGAATTTCCA
>JXSR01S005668.1:57521-75286 GCA_000969725.1 Ophiothrix spiculata | reverse complement strand
AAATTTTCAGGGTGGCCAAATTTGCCATGTACAAAGTCTATGGGAAAGTGAAAAATAAAAAATAGCATAACTCAAAAACGCTTCGATGGAAAAAATCTTAATTTGGAATACAAGTTTTTTTCATCATTCTGCACATTCTGTGAAATTTTGAACAAATTCTGTGCAGGACACCGTAGCCGTTAGAGCTACCTTAAATCATCTTTACATAACCACTGAGCAAAGTAACACATTTCGCACACTTTAAACTGACTGACCACAGGCTGATATTGTAGAGGTCCTCTTTTAGCCAGCAATCCCACATTTTATTTCACTAAAAATCAACATTTTCAGGTCGGCCATACTTTATTATTTCATTACGATGCCATTTGTTGACAAATTTCCATAACTTTGGTATCAATGGAAATAGAAGATCCGAGCCTATTCTATGGTATCAAACATCTAAACTTAGGGTGTGTCATCATAGAATTACTAGGCTGTAGCTCTTCAAGTGCAGGAATTTAATCATGCCACATATCTTTGATTTTTCCATGAAGATTTCCATGGGTAACAGTATTAGTTATTGGGTGAAGCGGATAGCTTTAGGCTTTATTTCACAAAAATTAACAAAAACTAAATTCTTTTGGTGAACGTTTTACTCTATATAGTACTGCGCATCCCTACAAATTTAAAATGCAACGTTCCGACGCGCTCAGTGACATGATATAAGTGCGTCTGACACGCTCAGGGTATGATACGAAATATATCCCGGCAGCGGCTTTTCCAAATATGGTCATAAATTCTCTTAGTGGTATGATAAAGGCATGTAGTTGACATCTATCGCCACCTATGAGACAGTATAAATGACATTGATATAATTTTTGCCTCATAATGTACATAAGGACAAATGACCATCCTGACAGAATTTCATTGACATAGCTCCTTCCATCTTGGTGATCTTTAAAACTTTTTGATATCCGCTCATACTTTCTGTCATTTTGTATGTAATGTGATTGGATAACCAGTGTATTTGCAGAAGGCATGGTAGAAATAGTAAAATCATTCTCTAAAATGGCTAATATACAAATACAACATGGTTTGAGGGGAAGTATTGCAAAATACTGTCCCCGAGGTGTTGGATGATCGTCCAGCACTGTGGGACAGTATTTTGCAATACTTCTCTGAAATAAACCATGTTGTATTGTTTTACTGCACCTCAAAATAGTCAAAATATAACTGGGAAATAAATCTAAAAGTCAAAAAATTCAGTACTTGGCCGTGAGCCATAGGTAGTACCATGCATGCAGAAGTTTTTACTACTTTCGCAACGCGTCAACCCATACCCGCGCGGCTGTACTTGAGTATTAACGCACATGCGGAAAGTAGTCAAAAATGCTTTTTAAGTGTTTCGGTTATTTAACCAATAAAAAGACTGTATAACTTATGAATATTCAAGAGGTGTAGTAATACCAGATGATTCGCAACTTAAACACCATCATCGTTCATGATGTTATGGCAAAGGCACAGGTGCAGCATGTGCATATACATGGGTACAAATTGACTTGGAACGCAGTGATCAAAGGCATGTAAGTTGTCCAACATCTGCTATTGTGTATACATCAAACCATTCAGATACTGTCGGGAAACTATAGGCTCCTCAAAAGTATTGACTCGGCGATTAAATTTTTGACACCGCTCATGTAGCTGTACACATCATTTGCACTATTTTGAAAATAACTTTCTGGTATCTCAACTTAATCAAACCTCTGAAATTGATCCCCCGTGATTGAGGCCAAAGGTGAATTGGGTAATCTTCATTCTAAAAACCTTGAAGTATGCAACAAGCAATCAGACTCTGTTATGAGGTCCATAGAATATCCCTTGTATTCTACAACATTGTAAACTGGCAGTCTAGTATTGTGTAAGAGACTATAATAATAATGAATGAGTAAGACCAAATCACCGCATTTTAATATTTTTTATATGAATTCTTCATGATGTTGGTATTATTATTTTTGACTTATTTTCTTGCTACCACATAGGCAAATATTGAACTTATGTTCATTTGAATATACAGCAAAATTTGGTACGTTGTTGTGATTCGAGAAATACAGACTAATTTTCTTACCCGTATGGTCATATTGGTTTATGTGCATCAATAGGCTGCTTATTGCATGCTTCCAAGATTGACAGAGTAAAGATGATGGAAGGAATCAACTCTAACAATTAGGTATTAATTCTATTTCTCGTAACACATTACCACAATGAGCTGGTAACATTTTAGATGTAAGACTGAGTGAAATTCATAATTTGATTGGTTAACTCTAAAGCTCCCAAAGGTTACAAAAGAAAATCACCAAGCTTGCCCGAGTCTGAATACGTCATAGACGGGGATCTTATATGGGCAGTGCCCCCCCCCGGGTGGCTTGGTATAGGAGGACATGGGATTGGGATGTAAGAGGTCCCTGGTACGAGACCCAGTGGAAACCACCAATTTTTGACACCCTTATTTCCGAGGAGATAAGGCTGAGAACGAAAGGAGGTAGGAGGTTGGGGTAACCATAATTTGTAATAAAAAATGTGAGTGATTTCCCAGTTTTGTCTGATATCCCCATTTAAACGTTTAATTGCTTGTTATGTTATTGCATTTACCCCATAAATGCTGTTAGAAATCATTTTTTTTAAATCAATTAAAAAAACATATCTATTTAGTGAAGAGATAAGAAAAGTAACCACCATAAAGCAGCACCAAATGTGGTGTACTATTAAGTTACTATTTTATTAGGTTTAGAGGAAGGAAATTGTTAATTCTACCAATGATTATTATAATATAAATCAATCCAATCCTTAGTTAAGATAGATTAAGATGACCGCCCAACACAAGGGAGCCTGGAGTTGTACTTTTTTTCTTATATAATTTCTAAATAATCTTGTTAAAAATAATGTGGGAACAGTGATACTACCGTGAGGGCAAGTATTGGCTTTTTGTGTATGTTTCTTGATACAAATCTTATAATATTGTGTGCACCTGCATAACCACAATAGGCTTTTTATGGTTGCCTGTAGGTATCGAAAATTATAGGTAAAAATTGGCTGATTTTCTAGGTTTTGATATCAAACGTAAGATGTGCATGCTCCTTCTGCACCCACCAATGGTGTTTGAAAGGGCGGGGCTTTACCTAACATTCAACCTATAGGGCCTACGCTGGGATATTTTCTATAATGATAGGGACTCAGCCTCACCGTGCAGGGTTTTTTTTAAGCGGGAGCCGGGCTCCATTTACCCAACGGTTCTCTAATTTTGGCTCCCGGTCTTTCCAATATATCACTCTGGAAGCCACAGTACCGGGCTCCGTTTTCAACTCCAGGAGCTCATTTTGGCTCCCGGTTCAGACTTGCTTAAAAAAACCCTGGAGGGACTGGTTGAAATCTTTTAATGAGTTGACACAAATGAAAAAAATCTTAGCAAAGCTAAATTTCAAGACATTCATCATAATATATGTTTTGTTTCTTATAGTCCCAGGTTACTAGACTATCATGGTCCATCGTCGCATGCTTGGACACCACAAGACTCCAGCCCACCGCAAAATGCCGTCCTTAGGTCACCTAATGCCGCCAGCATCGAGATGCTACATGTCAGACAACGACCAGGCCCTGACAGAAATAAGGCGAGGAGAATACACAAATGCAACTTTACAAATTGTAATAAAGTTTATACAAAGAGTTCACATCTCAAAGCACACATGAGAACACACACAGGTGAGTGGTTCAAATCTTGTGGTTTATACAAATCTTGCATAAGAACACAAGCAGGTTAGTCCTAGGGTTGATTTCACTAAACAATTATGATGCATCGTAGCAACGAAGGGGTTAGCTCTTAGCTAGACTGGATCTCGCAAAGACGTAAAAACCTGTTATAGACGTACAACACATCGTAAGTAATAGGTATTTGACACAGGTAAAATTTAAATTCTTCGTATTGTTATTAAGGATTAAAGGGTTGTCGCAAGTTACGATGTGTTTAGATATTAGTGGAATCAGCCCCTAGCCACAGAACACTGCAATCACATTGTGAGTGGTTCAACTCATTTTAAGTTTGGTTACCATAACTGTTTTAGAACTGTCTATGCATACATTGACAATTGACGACACGGAAGATATACAAATATTGACTGCTTTGAGGGACATGGTTAAAATTATTTGCCCGAGGTAAAAAAAGAGAAAAAGTGGTAAAAATATCTTTGCAGCTATATAGAAAGTTCAATTGAAATTCTATCAAAGTACCACCGGTAGAGCTCAAAAGGGCTGAATAGGACGGTAACTGTTTGTGGGTCATGATAATCAGGGCATCTAAGCACAATTTACACATTGATTGAATAAAAACTGCTTTGGTAGGTCTGTGTTTTCCAAGCCCATAGCCAGTGGTGGCTCGGGGGGGGGGGGGGGGGGAGGATGGGTTGTTGAACCTCCTAAATTGTTTAAAAACTATGTAAAACAGGGCATTATAGTTCTGCCAAAGGATACTCCTATAAATCGAAACCCCTAAATAGCTTGAAATGAAAACTCTGGCTACGGGCCTGGTTACAAATAAATCTCAACAAGTATTATTGAAAGATATCCCCAAATTGCATCTTTCACCCGTGCTGCCAATGCAGTCATGTCACACCTTGATACAGACAGCCATTTGTGTTTGTAGGTTTCCTTTTCTTTGGGAATAAAGTGATGATAATCAAATGGGAATAACAACTTATAGCAAGCTTAGTTTAGGCTTTATATTAGTTCAAGCCGGGGGGGGTTCTTACTGACAAATGGTATACGAGGGTGCTCAAAGGTTTTGGGGTGCATTTTCGTAATTTTTTGTATATGATGGGTGGGTTTTCGTCACAGACCCAATGCGCCCAATTGCAAAATTGGGTGTATTTAGGAAAATTTTGCTGAAAAAACATAAAATTTCCCCCAAATTGGGTGCTTTTTCTAGAAAAATAGTATAGAGATAGGTCACAAAATCATGCTTTTTGAGGTATAGAGATGGTCAAAATTCTGAAGTCTACTTTGAGCATCCCCGTACAATTTTTTTTAAGAACCCCCCCCCCCCACCGGGAGTTCAAATATGTGACTTGTTACTGGATCTAGTTATTAGTCATTAGTGTGAAATTATGTGGGATTTCTATTTATTTGGATGGTTGGGTATTCAAATCTCCAGTGCACCAAAGATTGGAGCAAGGAATTAACTTGCATATTCTGCTCACAATCCAAATGCCAAATAGGCGCCTGCATTATTTAATGTTATAGGCCAAACAAAAAATGATTGGACAATGTAAACAAAAATGTAGGGTACAGGTTGCATTAACAAATAATGGGGCCCCACACTCTGGATTTTTTTTGCCTATAGGAGGGTAACAGAATGGCTATAAAGGAGGTGCAGTGATTCTTCTACAGCTGTGGGCCTAGTCTTTTAAAGAGATATAGGCATTCAAACTTTTACCTGCATTTCAATTTCAGTAGCTTCTGGTTGGGCTTCAAAACAAGATAATTTATCCAGAAATTGATTTGCCCTATGTTCCATATATTTTTGTAAGAAATTGTGTGTTGTGGATTGTACAGACTCATAAGTACTCTGCCTGCTAGGAAGTAAATGATTTGCATATGAGATGACTGCAATGAGGAACTGAGAAATTCAAACATAAGAAAAGTTTATCAGTTTTATGGCATTAAGTGCTAACAGAAGTTACTAATCATGAACCTCAATTCATACAACATGAAATGTGTGCTTTTTGAGCTCAAAGCTGTCCAATTAGGAACAAGTAGGTGTGAAAATGACTCAGCATGTCAATGCAACATGCATATCAGAACACACATTTAAAAACTCAAATCAAAATATAACATATTTTAATTTAAAAAAAAAAATTGGTGATGAGCTAACTTTAAAAAAAATGACAAAAATAGAGGTACGGGTTAGATGCATTCACATGACGAGCCTTCGTTTGAAACATACTTCTGTCAACTAATTTAGAGTAATATCTCCACCTGTTTAAGCATTGACAAAGTACCATCCATTTGTCCTAGTTTGTTTACAATTATATCATCATATTTAAGTCTGTTAGATACCATTTCAAATAATTTTACAACAAATTTCACATCAAATTTCACGAAAAGTCAGTTACAAATTCCAATCTGTTCGCATCCAATTTATTTTCAAACAGGCACCTATCATGTCATAAACGATTCGGAACATTTCCAATCTAGTTAGTCATGTGTACATCACTATTCCACATGATTCCCTGATTATTTATCTCCATAGCTCGTAAAAATCTCGACTGCAACACAAGTATTTAGAGCCGCGATGACAACAACGTAGACAAGAGAGGATTAACACCTAGCTCAGTCAAATTGTACTCTAAGCACTTTGCACTCTCCTCAGCATGTGCTAAACCCAACCGTTCAAATCAAATTATTTCTTACCCATCGTGTCGGCAGGATAGTGGGTGTACTATCTGTCTGACTGACTTGCCTCCATTCCCAGATTTTCAGTCTTCTTGACGTTCCTTTTCCACGTGGCTCTTTATCTTGAGTTTTGACGTAATTGTCTTTGGCATTCGTGCACTTTTGGTCTTTGCTGACCCTTTATGCGTCTGATTTCATGGAAGACTGATTTACGCTTTTCCGATTTATTTTATTTGTTTTTTGTGGTTTTCATTCTCGCTGACATTTCTGCAATTGTCTTTTGCCTTCATTTCTTGGACGATTTAATTTATTTTCTATATACTTTTTTGTAGTACTATTTTCATCTGTGTGATGTTTTCTTTATACCATATTTTGATCCCATTAATTCACTGTTGAAGAGCACATGTTATATCCTGGTCATGGGTTCATGCTTTATATTACTTTTCATTATAGTGAATTTTTATATTCCTGTCACTTAAATTCATTAAAGGCTTTAGGGAGGTGTCGACGATTCCATTCATTCTGAGAGGTTGTATATGTATGTATTCATTATCTAGTCAATAATAGAAATTTGATTTAACAATACCAGGTGTATGGCCATAGTAAAATAAAATCTACTTTCTCACGAAAACAAATAATTGATATGAAAAATCAAAGCTGGCAAATAATTCCCAATGATATGTGACTGCATAGTCACATTGATTTAGATATCTATAATGGAGATTTAGTAATAGGAAGCAGGCATTTGAAACATCTAAGCCTATAACGTTAAAATATACCATTTAACATCAACCAAAAAAGCTCATACACATATGCTAACATTTATTTTAGTTTTGGTAATTCATAAAAATGACAGTATTAATGTGACTTGAATGATCAAACCATTGGGCCTATTAAATCAAACAAAGAGGCTAATGTGGTGTCCTCCAAAAATGAACCTGAATCGATAGCATGACATCAAACCTTTTGACAATACTTTTCATTGAACCTGATTGAAAACCTTCCGTAATCTATAGAAAATCGCTCATTTATTTAGGGTTAGACATTGTATTATATTGAACAAAGTTGAGCATTATACAGCTTTTTAGTTTTGTTCTTAACACATCCCCTCCAAATGTAATCTTACCATCAAGAATATGCGCTTGGTGTCACAAATAAAAACATTTGCTTTTGTTTGTTACCCTTCCGGTTGTTTTTTTTGTTTTTGTTTGTTGGCCCCGTTGTTTTGACCCGTTACTTTGATTCTTGGTTCCCCCTTGCTTTTTCGGTTGCGGTTACCCCTTAAATTTTGCAGGTTTTTCATTGTTCGTTTTCTTGTTTCAGCGCAGATTTTGTGTGTCTTATACACTTTTGTCTCTGCCAACATTCCTGGGACAAAATCAGTCACGTGACCACTAATTGCAGGGTACCGATCGCGTTTGTGAACAATTGGCCCTGCACTCTGGATGTTTATTTATGTTGTCTGAAGAATTGTGACGCCGACTTTATAAATCTAATTTAATATAGCCCCACTGTCTAACATTTTATTAGCTATTTAAACAAAAATTTCATCATTCTATTACATTTATGCTATTTCATTTTTTGGTTCTCAGCATCGATCTCTTTTGTTCTGCATTTAAATTTGTTGTCGCATCTGATTTCAAAATCAGTAATTGTCACCGGCACTAGTGAACTTTTCATAATGTTTGTAAGGCCCACTGTCTATAACTTAAAAGATTTATATGATTCAACAGTCCAATTGTATTAATATTTATTTCAATCTCTGGCTATCGCTTCAATCAGGTATGTTCCCTTTTTACATTGGTCTCATCCACTTTGTTTTTTTATTCTAGTATGTAACTATTGCGGACGTTTTTAACCTTAATATAATTGTTCTCAGCCCACTGTCTATGATTTTAAAGATCAATTTGTGTTTGATCAATCACATTATATTAATTCTATTTCAATGTATATTATCAATGTTTGTCTATCGATTTAATCTTTAAAGTTTACTTTTGATTTTTTGTCCAATTTAGTTTGATTTCAATTGCAGTATGTAACTATTGCTGACGTTTTTAACCTTCATTTAATTGTTCTTGGTACTCTGTCTACAATTTGAAAGAGCAATCTGTGTTATAGATATAATCCATTTTATTATATTAATGCTATCTTTGCATCAATTAATATAAAGAAAATGGCAAATGTTGAATTGAACTAGACTCGCCACATATTTTAGTAACGTTGCGATCTGTTTGTCATAACTTTATCAGACTGCATACCAGCATGGTAACTGACACATTGACAAACTGGCGCAGACTGATAAAGATCCGTCAATCCTGATTGTAACTTGACTAAATTATATTGTGCTGAGTCCAGTTCAATATATACTATTTTCTTTGTAAATAGCTGTATTGGTAGAATTGTAGACTTATTTTTGCCAAATCCAGTTGATACTCACAGCTACAGCTTTTGCCTTACTAGGCTAGTCAATCCGTTGATTTGACGTAGACAAAATTGCAACACAAGATTTTTTGGTTGAAATTATAACTGGCGATGACCTCCTAAACAACATATTCAAAATGTAGGAAAATGTAAGCTTGTCAAAGTTGGTATATTTGCATAAAACAAAATGGCTGCCAAAACAAGGGGTGAAAATTCAAAATTGGTCAAATCTTGTTCAAAACCATACCAACATGTTCCTCTCATCACAAGGAAGCAGAAAAAGTGTACTTTTACTTATGTCTGAAATTTGGTTAATGAGTTATAGTCAAAAATGTGTGAAAGGTCATCTTGGGGTCATGGATTTGGCCCTATGGGAGACCAGAATTTCAAAAGTGTCTTATTTTGTTCAAAATGGCCTCAAACCGTTCCTCTTGCAAAACTGTCCACACAAACTAATAGTTTTTTTAAACTCTATTTAAATCCCGTCTCCTTAACTGCTTGTCCAGGGGGCACTCACATGTGAAAGTGACGTACGAGAACCACAGGGCACCTCTAAAGTATTGGTCTTTCGGTGACAAAAAAGGAGATCTTTCAGGGATAAAGTGCAAATAAAAATGAGGAGGGTGTGTTTTGGGTGAAATTTATAAAAAAAAAAGTGGGGTCTTTCTGAGTCAAAATAGCCAAAAAATTAGCAACGTTTTGACGAATTTAGCAACATTTTCAAAAAATCGCATCCTTAAGAAAATGATGTTGGTCAGGTTTTATTAGTGACAAGGATTTTTTAAAAGGTAGGGGTTCATTGAGTGACAATCGGTAAAATAGGGGATCTTTCAGTGAGAGCGAGCAGAACCCGCTTTTTTGGTGTCACATGGTGCATAACTTGAAGTTGAGTGCTCCCCTTGTGGTTGCTTGTATCAATAATATTTTTCTTTTGAATTTTGCCCATTTGATTATATGATTTAGTATCTGTAACTATTTATACTAGCAACTAGCAACATAATTCATATTCTATTGAGTGTCATGGTGATTGGACAGAAATGTGTTCTTCACACCCACCCACATAATGTTTGTTTTACACACATTCATAATCAGTATTTTGTGATTCACAATACCGTTTCCTGAAATTCCTCCATTCTTTCCTTCATTATTAAAGTGTAGACTTAAAGTAAGATTAGTTAGATATGTGATTTTCACTCAGGCTGTCTATCCTAAACTCAGCAAAGATTATATTATACTTTTATTTAAGCCGTTTGAGTTTAGAACGATTTTCGGGAATGAATAGTTTGTTTTGAGGCAGCTATTAGGAGGAAGCTAAAGTGCAGCTATACTTTCATCCCTTTTCCTCAAGTATGTTCAATTTCTGGTTCTAGCTCTGTATGAGCAATAATTGTTTTCCTAAGCAAAGCAGCTTTGTCATTTTGTACTCTGTTCCAGTTAAGAAAAGAGAGAGTTTCGAGAGGAGAGATTTATTTTTGGTAAAATGACCAAACAGTATCTACTGAATCTTTCTTAGGAGAACCATGGCATGTGGTGCATATATGGGCTGACCAATGTTCAGCGCCACTAGAGTTTGCTGCAGAACCTGAAATGATGCTTGGTGTGGAATGGAGCTTACTTGGGCTACAGTGGTCGGCAAACACCTGCAAAGTGTGCCGAGGCTACATGGAATTACTAATCAGGGAGGCATAGACACTATAAATCCCTGTATTTTTTATATTTTAATACATTTTTTTCCTGAAGCCAGTGAGTAACTTATAAAGAATCCCGCCACATTCTGTGTGCTATCAAAGTAGAAGCTCTTTCAGTACTCAGATCTGAAAGCCAATGAAGTTCATGTGGGTTGATAGCTAGCGACCAGGGTGGATTTGCACAGATTTTGAGTGATCCCAAGTTTGACATGGGTTTGTGACATTGAATCTTGACTGGCAAGTCAGATGGTAACCAATGTTCACACATGTGTTTACACTTGTCATTGAGCTGTTTACAGAAGAGACAAATCATGTGCTGTACGTGTGAAATATATGGACCTAGACACGCCGAAAGCTTGGGACTTGCTAGGGTGAAGTATGGATGGGCCAGACCAAATATTCTTTAGATCCAAAATTTTAGGGTTAGGGTAGGGGTTAGGGTATGGTTAGTGTTGGGTCATGGTTTAGTGAGTTAGGGTCGGGTCATAAGTCTCACAATGCTAATAGGGAAGTTGCTGATATTTGAAGGACATTATATATTGGATATAAAAATTGCAATTTGATTTTCTCATTTTATTTAAATTTAAATTTTAATATTTGATTTCTGTGATCATGAGCAGGCATGAGAACTTTCAGATAATTATCTGATTTCAGATATTTTGTCATCCAAAATCATCCAAATTTCAGATAATTTGGGGCTTTATTGAACCGCTTTAGTAGTTTTTTGGTTAAATTTTACCAAATTCAGATATTTTCATGAAAAATCATTCTCATGCCTGCATGAGGTGGAGTGCAAATTGTTTGACTAGATTGGTAAAAGCTACAGATTCATATAAAAATTATTACTTAAAATATTATTCTACCATAGCATACATTAAAGATAAGCCGGGAAGCACTTTGCAATTGAGGATTAAGATCTTGTAATCACTATCTCAATGCTCTACCATCTGAATCAATGGGTCAGATGGGGGAGATTGATCATTTTTAGTAAAATCTGTAGTTCTATATTTCCTAGCAGCAAAATATGTCAATGTTTTCCAATATGCTGGAAAAATTTAAAATTTGAAAAAGTAAAATGTTCATCATAATTACAAAATGTTGGTCACAATTGGTGATTATCTGGTGCAATTGAACTAAGGTCATGATGTATTCCCAAATGACCAGTTTTCACACCTCCACCTGGAAATCCAATCCCAGAAAGCATTCCTCCTCTCAACTTGAAAAGCCAAGTCATTCAGCAAAAATATCAGATGAAAATGACAAGAAAACTTCATGCTCAAAATAAAGTCATATTATGTCTCGTAGCTTGGAAACGAGGCCATCACATTTTTGTGCACAATCACAAACAAGTATGTTTCACAAGTCTCCAACTTTCGCCACTCATCAATTCCCCCATATCTCCCATGATGCATTTCAACATGTGTACATCAGGGCAAATTTCTGCACCCAATCTGGTGCGAGAGTAGGGCTGATTTTGCCTACATCATGGCAGCTCCAAATGGCACGGCACATCACCCACTCTGCAGATGAAAGCTGGTTTCCTAAATAGCGCGGCTTCCTCTGACTAGGACCTCGTTAGCAGGGGTACATGTGAACGATTTTGGCAGTTGAATTGCCAAAATTACCTCGCCGGCTTCCTCTTGTCACTCCCCACCTGTGCTCCCATGGCAGAACCAATCAAAATCATAAGATTACAATCCATCTCTTACACAGTCATAGCTTAGTTACTTGCATCTAGCAATGAGTGACATGGTGAGTGGTCTCTTTTACAACTCGTTTCTTGAATTGAGCTTATTTTGATTTTGAGAGCTTTGACTTTTAACATTTGTTTCTTTTACTGTTTCTTTTTTTTAAATTCCAAATTCTTATATTTTATATTTTACTACAATCAAATCAATTAATTCATACATAATAGTTGATGTTATTAATCTGACAGAAGTTGTTATTAAATTTAATTATGTTAAATAAGGTCTAGGTGATTTTGATTACATTTTAAAATTAACTCATGTTTTAAGGAAACCTTTTACATGTTTGTTTGTTTGTTTGTTTGTTGATGAATAGTTTTCTCCACTACCATTTCTAATTATCAATTAGTTATCATTTACAAAGTTTACTTATTTATTTTTGTTGAACTCTTTAATGCATAGATGTATTTGGATACATTTGAAAGATATTTGATAGTTGTCAAATTGTTGAAGGAATACGTTAAGCAAAGGATTTTGATAGTTATTTTTTTTTCATTTCTCATTGTTGATTTAGTTATAAAGCTTACTTATCCTTGGTTTCAAATGTGTAAATGTGTTTTGGTTTATGTATTTTTGATTTACTTGCTGCTTTAATGCAATGGATTTTCACAATATGATTGTATTTTTGCAGACGACATTGTTGGCGATAATGAATATCAAAATGTTCTTGTTATTTTCCATTTGTCCATGAGAAAGACATTTCAAGCTGGTTTCCACAAATTATGTTTTTGATTTATGTTCAGTTTTAATGCAATGAAAATTCACATTCTGCTAGTATATTTGCAGATGACAATGAAAAATAAATTTCAAACCAACTTTTTGTTTTTTCCCATTATCCAGGAGAAAAACCATACAAGTGTCCATGGGAAGGATGCACATGGTGTTTTGCTCGTTCTGATGAGCTCACTCGTCACATTCGCAAGCATACAGGCGCTAAGCCTTTTGTTTGCCAAACATGCCAGAGGGCGTTCTCCCGTAGCGATCATCTCGCACTCCACAAGAAGAGGCATCTTTGAAATGATGTAAATAGACAAAAGTTTCTCAGTGTTTGTATTTATCATTTTCCACGGTTGTAGACTAACTTGTGTTTATTGTTATGGATTAATTCATGATTGTTCCACAAAACTATTCTTGGGAAGTATTTTTGTCTGATGGCCAAAAATTAAACCTTGGAATGGTGATTTCTGTTTGAGCTCATCACTAACTTCTTCTTTTCTTCCTTGTTGTCAGCACCACATACAAACCTTATACTTTCACCCTGTGAACTCTGTAACTTCTCTTGGTTAAGTTTTCTCTTATAATTAGATGGCTCTGAAAAGAGCTTTGAGAGCTTTATGAATGGGCCTTGAGTAAGGGCCTGATTATACTCTCGGCAATTTGTAGCCAACAGGAAAAGCGCAGCAATTTTGCAGCCCAATTTGTTGCTGCAGCTTCAACAAAAAACATTAGAGATTAAAAAAACCCTTTTACATAATAATATCATTTCAGTACTGGACAGTAAATTGCAACGGACAACAACAACAAAATTAACACCATGCGTACGTGGGTAGTGAAAAATTCAGCATTTCCGGTGGGCTGAATGAATGCCGGAGTATTGTTTGGTCTTAGGGGTGGGTGGAACATCCATAAAAACTGCGAACATCACAAGTAAATGTACTCCTTTTCCAGTATTTCCCCATTGCTCTATCAGTAAAATATGATATAACATGGTATAAGTTCCACCTAATACTGCTCTGACACTCTCCCTTCTCTTCCTCCATTCCATTTCATTCCCGTTTTATGATTTTAACACATCAGTGATTTTATATAATTTCAATGTTCTTCTTGCTATGTGTAGCACATTTTTATGATATTGTGGAATATTTGAGCTCACTGATATTGCAATTGTTATGTTGGTTTGGATTGTTTATGTAATGATTTTGTTAGATCCAGAGACTGCTCACCTTTCTTTAGCTTGCCTGTTTTCCCCGCGATGATCCAGATCCGTTGATCCGTTGTCTCTTTCACAGTAAGTTTTGATTTAATTAGCAGTGGATTGTTTACGTGGTCTTAAGAAAATAACCTTTGTCATGGTTGGTGACATTCTTTCTCTGTTATAAATACTGGGGATTTATAGTGCGCTATGCCTCCCAGATTTTGTAATTTCACTCAGCCTCTGCACACTTTACAGGTGTTCGCTGACCACTGTGGCCCAAGTAAGCTCAATTCCACACCAAGCATCATTTCAGATTCAGCGACAACCTCTAAGGGCGCTGAACCTTGATCAGCCCACATATACACCATCGCTGCCCGGATCAGCTCCCCGAGTTTCGTACGGGTTTCCACGAGACAATTAGCAGTTAGTTCCTTGTCCAAGGGAATTTCAAGCACACTCAACTTTTGGCACCGGTGGGGTTCGAACTCGGGACCTTATAATTTAAGGGAGGCCATAGAAAAACAGCAGTGGACAACACTTATGATTAAGATCTCTGACCAAGAAGTTGAAAGCTAAAGAAATGCGGGTAATCTCTGGATTTGTCTAACTAACAAAATCATTTCATATTGTTTAAACAATCCTACAATGCACATATTCAGCAGTTTGGACACAAGTTTGGATCATGGGGATATCTTATAAACCTGCCATGCTTTCATTTTTTTTTTTTTTTGATTCGTCCATTATCTCATTCTTTTCACTTCATCATTTGACCCATCAGCTTAGATTAACACCGTTTCTTTATTCTATGACAGCACATTCTGTTTTTAAACTCAATCAGGGCCATGTGAAGGCATGTAAGCCACAGGGGCAAACACGTTTACCATCCCTAAATCAGATGAAATGAATTCTTGTTTCGTCTCGATGTATATGCCATACTTGTTTGGTAGCAGGACATTAAGATTACTCAAATTAACAATGGGACAGTAATGCCAAGACAGTAATTTATTCTTATGATTAAAAAATTAGTAAAATGATCGTCCTGATGTTATGATATTGGTCCCGCTATTTTGAGCGGGAAGGGGAAAGTTCCACCTTGCTTCATACGACCCTGAAGTACACATTTATATAAACTTGATCAAACACACCTTTCAGGAGGCAACAACGACATGCTTTGATATTTATGTTCAGCTTTGGTATTTGATTATTTAACAAAATACACAACGTATATGCTGGACTACCTCGCACTGTTTCTGTTCAATTTTCACCATGTAGCACAGCCAAAATGGCAGTGTAAAATCTGAACCATATATGTGATCCGTCATATACATATTTACCTTAAGGTCCGCATAGTATATTACATGATACGGGCCATTGAAGCTGAGCATAGTCAAAAATCGCACCCGAGATCAAATTTCTAATTGCATCGGAAACGTTAACTTTAAAGTATGCTCTAACATGTTAATCAGTTTCCAACATCCAAAACATAAGAAAAATGTGTTAAAAACCAAGTTGAAAATACTTTCTCCATACAAGATTAACTCAGTTCAAAAATTTAAACTCAATTTTCTTAGAACTTGAGTTTTTGGAATCAGCCCAATGCCTTTAACTAATTTGGATGTAACTTTACAACTGAACTTCCAATAACCCAAAAGCAAGGTTATTTTAAAACTTTAAAAATCTCGCCTTTCAAATGAGATCAAAATATTAGGATTGATACCTTT
The DNA here is from genome assembly GCA_000969725.1 of Ophiothrix spiculata. NCBI lineage: Eukaryota > Metazoa > Echinodermata > Ophiuroidea > Amphilepidida > Ophiotrichidae > Ophiothrix > Ophiothrix spiculata. The sequence goes on along the minus strand of JXSR01S005668.1, from coordinate 59,376 downwards.
TGATATGAAGGGTCACATATCTGTTAATAGCACACTCTTTCAAAGTGACCATAAGTTCATATAGGCATACACAAGTTTTAAAAATATTTTTGAAATAAAGTTCAGAAAGATCATGTATGAACTATGGTGTAGGAAAACCCAATTAGGCCTACAGGATGCTGTAGACCCTAGGACCAATGGTTGAAATACTTCAAATTAAAGTCAAAATATTTCATTTCCTTCATAAATCAATATGATTTCAACATTTCACAATTGAAATGCAGGATGTGTTTATAATTTATGTGGATTAAAAATGCTTGATTGATATTTCTTTTACATAAAGAGGAGTCTATTTCTATGTTTGTTTATTTCTAACTTACATTATGTGTTTTTAAATATTCTTATTTCGTAACCAATGGTCTTGTGGTTACAAAACCTTACAGAAAAGTTTCAAAAACCTTAAAGCAAAGGCAAACACAATTCTGATCATTTTCACCATAAACAACACCGCTATTGAATTCTTACGCAAACAATTTGCGGCAGCAGACGATCCGGGGGGCACTCAACTTTGAAAGTGGTAGGTGTGTCAGGCGCGAAGCGCTGAAATGCGGGTCAAGTGAACTTATTTTCTGTAAAAAATGGACCTTGGACTTTGAAACATATTTTGGGGGGTCTAGTGAAATTTTGGCCAAAAATAGCCTCCTGAACTGAAAATTTTCCCTGGGTAGACGATAAATGCAATGAATATAATTATTATGATTATTGAAGTTTTTGCCCCTGTAAATTTTACACCTGAAATATGTTTTTTAAAGAAGTTTAGTCAAAAAAATGCTAAATAGTTGCCAATTGCTGGAAAATTTAGCGTACCACAATCATGTAGTCTTAGTTTCAGCTTTTTCTCCCAAAAGTTTTACTTCAAGCTTTAGTTCAAAAGACCCCATTTTCAGTGAGAATGGTTCAAAAGTGTGTTGTCAATCTCATTGTGGTAATTTTTAGCTCTTACGTCTTATTTTATGAAAAAATTGAGTTTGTAGTCAAAAAATAAGTTCCCAAGACCCATTTTGACTAACTTAATCAGTTCCAAAGCCCCCCTCTTTTTTTTTTTTCTGAGTACCCCACCCCCGATATTAAAGTGCGTCTATTAGCAATTGAGCTAAAATATGGAGATTCATGAGTGCTGATTTTTCTTTTGAATTGTTAGTCCATTTCTTGAATAAATTGTAACTTAAGTGTACTTGGCATGGCAAGAAATAATTTTAAATTTTACCAAAAATGTATGAAAATTGATTTGTTGTAAAAAAAAAAATCTTGCTTCCTCGCTTCCGAGTATTAAACATCCCTTGATAGCTGTCAATGTAATTGCTTGAGAAGTCCTGACACCTACTCAATCAGAAGTTTGATTTACAACTAATGAATTATGTCCATAACACATTACATATCTTGAATCATGTGCTATCTATAGAATCGGTTTGGATTAACTTGTTTCAATCAAGTAACGACCTGTTTGGGAATACTTTATAGCAGGCTATCTTTTCATCAGTGTCTGACCAGTGATCCAGAAGTTCCAACTTATAAGGACACACATCACTAAATAAAGGCATTTGGCCCGTACAGAGCAATGCGGGAGCATGTGTTTGGTTGCCCTCTCTAAAGTAAAAGCTTTAAAAATGGCGGGAACTAGGTTTTTTGATCAAATTTCTTTTGAATCATGTTCTGTGGTTCAAATGTAGTCAGGCTGGTTAAAGATTACTATAATTTTCCTGTTTTTGTAAAATTTGAGAGCAGATTTTCAGTGTTTAGAGAAATTTAGTTGCGAGTTAGAGAAAATGAAATTTTGAGCATATCCTATGTTCGAGGCGACCTAGCAAAAATTTAT
>JXSR01S005668.1:33182-45551 GCA_000969725.1 Ophiothrix spiculata | reverse complement strand
AAAACAGGTTAAAGACAAACTAGTAAACTTGCTCGTCCAATTTCCAATTTTTCAAATTGAAAACAGGTTAAAGACAAACTAGTAAACTTGCTCGTTCAACCCTATGTAGTCAGCCATCTTGGTCACCTAAGATTAGGAACAAAATTAATGTACAAGATACCAACCCTTGCATGGCCATAACTACACATGTAACTATATGGTTAACCTTTTCAAAATCCAAAGTTCTAGCTATACTTTGATCAACACAAAATAGGCGGGGCTCTTCACATCGTGAATTGATACAGATAAGCGTGTGCATAGCTGGACACAGCACAACTTGAGCACAACTGCAAGAGACATGGCGCGCATTGCACATGGGACTCGCTCGTTATGATCTACGGCGCGTGTGTAAATGGGATTATGTTTACTTGCGGATGACGAAAAGCCTCATAATTCCCGTCTATTTAGTGCTGATCAAAGTATAATTCAGGTTATATTTCACAATAGTCTAACAATGTCGGCCGTTGTGTTGTGACATCATTGGTTAACTTAAAATAAATGGCATGCTTATGTAACCCATCTTCCAATTGACATATATACCACAAATTGTTTTATACGACAGTTAAAAATTTGTCTGAATTGACCAAGGCTGACTATACCCCCTGTCATAGTCTAGTGTGTTAAGCCTGAAAACCAGATCAGTATTATACTATACATACAGACAATGCATGTTGTAAGAATCAAATTTTTATATTTCCATAAAAATCGTCAATTTTCTGCACTAATTAGATTTGAAAAGATCTTCAATGTGAACTTTAAGCAATAATAGTCATTTTACCTGTTTCAAGCAGTTGATATGGATTGAGTGGTAAGGAAATTTGCAACAAGCCTCAGTGGTCCACCCAGGGGGTATACATGTGAACAAATAAAAAGGGGTTATTTTTTTCTGAGCAACAGGGAAAGCACATTTTGTGTTTGGGGTTTAAAAACACTGATTTCAAAAAAAAGGTGGTGTTTTTCAAAACACAACACTGATTTTCAACAAGTACAGGTGTTTTTTTCCCCAAAACTTTTTTTTTCAATCAAAGCCAAAACTTGATGAGAAGATGTTTGGAAAAGCTTTGTTCATGCAAGTTTACATCAATATAGCTGAGTGGCCCCCTCTGGCAATAAGCATAACAAACCAAATAATAATCTTGCTGTTTTTGTTGCAACTAAATATCTGTTGGTAATTGGATCCCATTTTTTGGCAGAAATGCATCAAAGCAGTTATGAATATCATATGCTTGGAACAGGTATTGTGAAAAAGCTTAATGGTAGCTAGAAAATATTTTGCTACATGTTTTTATACTTCAAATAGCACTTCTAAGTGCTTCCTGATAGGTTAGCATCCTTGTGTCATTTTTGCTACAAATTGAAATTTCAACTTCTTTTATGTCAAAAAAGAGGAGATGTTTGCCGTCCACTTTTTGGAGGAATGCATAGTTAGCAGGGTTTTTTTTTAATTCAATGGAGCAAAAATTCTACATTTCTTCATCATCAATTAATGTCCCTTTAATTGTTTTAAGAACAAAAAGTATTTATCGTAAGATTCAAGCCTCAGGCTAGGTATAAAGGTAGTACCATAGTTTCAGTTTAGTGTTTTTTGAACAAAAAAACAACTAAAGTGTTAGAGCGGTTAAAATCGTCACAACCCCTGAACATCTGTTGCCCGTGCTGTACATGTTGCTTTAAGTTTCCCTTAAATATTGTCTTTTGATATTTACATTTAAGATTTGTGGAATTTAATTGTTAATGTAAATCTTGTCTCTTTTCTTAAATCTGTATCAATTAGCTAATATCCTGTCTATATTTCAATGTATAAATTCTTCCTTGTGGCTGCTTTTGGAATATCTGCATTTATCATCTTTTTGTGACGTATGCATTATTACATACTGTGTTACCATGGTTATAGGCTATTATGCTAAGTGTAAATTGTGATTCTTTTTATGTTTCAATTTTGTCAAGATGGATTTTGTTGAAACCATTTTGAAACCTGTGGCGGTCATCAAACAACCGTCTGTGCTATCTGGTATTAATCTTGAACTAGATACAGTGACCATTTGTTTATATTTTGACACTTTTTTTATTAATTTTCAAACCCTCTTGTTTATACTTTTGAATACCAGAATATAATACTGACCCAAGTCCATGCTTCCCTACCCATGCAAAAGGAAGTACTATTTTGTTTTGTGGTAGTCGTTAAAGGGCAATACTCTTTAATCCTTGGAAGGGAAGCATGGACTTGGGTTCTTGTTGTATACTGGTACTCAATTCTTATGTCCTTTTAAAAGCATCATTTATCATCAGATGGTGTTAGCTAAATTTTAAAGCATTTATTTCTAGAGAACATCGAACAAAATATGCAAATGTTATTATTGAACAGTAATATTTTATTTGTATTATGTGTAATAAGGAGTTTAGTAAAGTTAGGTGCCATAATGCCTCGAAGAGTTAAAACAAAAATATTTGCCTGGGGAATTTAATGACGCCAATTGTAGTAAATGTTTATTAATTGCCAAAGGCTTATGTTATCAATGCCATTGTTTATTGCTTTATTTAACAATCTTGTTGAATTGTATAGTGGCATTGTGACATTTATAGAGTAAAAACGTCTCACCCACCTGCTAAGGGCTGATACATGCAATATGTACACCTTGAAGTATGCAACAAGCAATCAGACTCTGTAACGAAATCTATGGCATATCCCTTGTATTCTACAACATTGGGAACTGTTGGGTTTTGTATTGTGTAAGAGACTAGTAATGATTGATTAGGATTGACATATTAATATTCTTTGTACATAAACGGTTCATGATTTTGGCATTATTTTGGCTAATTTTGTTGCTACCATAATAGACAAACATTGAAAACAAGTTTGTTTGAGAATTCAGCAAGATTTTTTATGTTGTTATGCGCATGATTTGAGAAATACGGACTAATTTACTTCCTTGTATGGTCATATTTGGTTTATGTGCGTTAATCGGTTGCTTGTTGCATACTTCAAAGTTTACAAAGTATAGTTGCATAGGTAGTGAGATGTGGTCAGAGGCATTTCAGATTGACCTTTGACCTGTGACCCTGTACATCACAATCCTCTTACGCAAGTGCATGTACAGTTGAATTGATGTCTATGTATATTGAGATAGAGCTATGTTCTTGTATGTATAATCTTTGATTTCAGTATGTTCATTTAATCTATATTGTGTTGATTGTGTATGATGTGTATATTAACTAATATATCTTTCTAAATATCTTGCGATAACGGTAGCAGCTGGTCTACGGTGTTATTATGTAATCTTTTGTAAACGTATATATTATATCTATAGAGTTTTATTTACTATGTATGCCATTTTGTCTTGTCTCTTAAGTGTTTTATAGGGATGTTTCTGTTTCCTGGCCCACTGTGACACTGTTGAATTTGGCAACCTTTCTCTTTCCTGGCCCACTGTGACACAGTTGAATTTGGCAACCTTTACGGAATGTTTGCGTTGAATTCTGCAACTCTAAAGAAATATATGTATTGAATGTAGCAAGGTTACAGAATAAATTGCAATTTATTTTACTAGGTTGCTGAATTTATCGGATAGACAGGAAACTCAAACATCTGTTTAATAGTTACTGTGAGTTAGGAAACTCAAACAAATGCTTGTTTTATAATTATGAATGCTGTTATTCATATAGTTGTTAGGCCAGATACATCTCAAGGAAGATAGTGTGTGTTAGATGGGAGGATTTTATGTCAAATAATGATACAAGGTGATTGAAAATTCACATTGCATAAATATTTATGGCGTTATGATACTTGAGTTAAGCTTAAACAAAATCAACCAAATTTGACATTCAAATTGTGTTCAAAGATCTGTTCAAAGATCATTGCTCCAGTATCATAATTACCAACAAAAATAAATGAAAATTTTATTCTATTTATGGTGCATTCAGAGTGGCATTAAAGGCAGTGTTCAGCGTGTGGTGAGTGATGCTAGTCTTTTACAAAGATAATGCATGCATGCAATAATTGTGTCTTGAAGGAGTTTGTGGGAGACTAGCATATATGATAGCATTTTCATTTTTTTCAATTCATGTCAATTTTAAATTGTCTTTTTTATTTGATGATTCTAGTCAAATGTAACTGAATATATATGTATGTGTAATAAATGTAAATGTGTGACATTTGATAATTTAAAGGTTTGATGAACAGAAAGCATTAAATCAACTTGCCTTTTCTTGGGAAGGTGGGTTGGTAACACAAATCTTTTTTGTAAGGTTTAGGTGAGGTGGGATGAGGTGTAATGGGGGGAAAATATTGAAATTTACTGTAGTCAAAGTTATGTTTTTTATGTTACAGTTTTTCTGTTTGTCAACGCTTGATATTATATAAGGGCATATAAAACACACTTGCAGGGATTATGACGGATTTTGTAGATATTCAGGATTTACAAGTGCAAATTATAAGATGATGAATACATTTCAGGGGTTTCAGAAATTTACGAGTAATTTCATCCAAATGGACATGGTTACTTTTACACTATAAAACAGTTATTCAAGGTAGTGTTTAAATCTATTGTTGTATTGTTTACTGGTCAATTGACCTTTTTTCTTCATGCTTCAAGCCCAAAAGAATATAATAGACCTTTGATTGCGTGAGCACCAAGGGGCAACAGAATTTACCATCCCTCAAATATTAAAGAGTCAACATTTGTTTTATATACCTCGCCTTTAGGTTGACAACCTGGAGTTCCTAAATTCTGCAACTAGTTTTACATTCATTAAGCAAATACCTCAAAATGAATAAGATTTGGGTGCATTTTTGATGCTATTCCCAGCTGTATTTTGTGCATTTAAACAGAAGCCTTATTTAATTTAGACACTGTTGCCCTGCAATAGTACCTTTTTGCTTAATTTTTAAAATCATAAAATACATAAACCTTTTCCAAATAATATCAACATTTTTAAATCATAAAATTCATAAACCTATTCCAAATATTATGTGACATGCATTTAACCAATCAGATTCATAGGATCTACACACAAAGAATATATTAAAACACAAAAATTATTGTTATCAGCAAAAAAAAAAAGAATTTGTCAAGGGATTTGTGGGTATATGTGTAGAGGTGTATGTAAGTGATTTGTGGGAGGGTATATGTATTAGTGGAAAGAGATTGAGGGAGGGATATGTGTACGGGTATATTAGACAATGAGTTACTGGTAGGATGTTGAGTGTTCTGAGAAACATGAAATCCTCTGGATAATGACTGAGGCTGCGATTACATAGAAGTATACGCATCAGTATACGATATTCCCCATACGCTCCTGGGGAGGCACTCATGTGTTTAGTGATGAGGATAATCTCTGTCAATGTCAAATATGAATGCTTCCCCCGGGAGCGTATAGCAAATATTGTATACCGTATACTTCTACGTGATCGCAGTTTAAGGGACTGCTTCAAAACTCAACCAGCTGCTGTCCGCCCAGAACCGGCGGTTGTGGGCAGTTGCCATTGTGTACAACAATAGCAACCGGATTGGCAGTCAACAGCCGGTTGAGTTATGAAATGATTCATTAGATCATGTTCTTATTTAAAAAGTTTATTTGAAATCTAATGGTAAAATGTGGCCAAATATTGCTAATGAGTTAGTAAACCCACCGCACTGGCTACAACCAATTCAGAAGTATGAGTAGGCCGTAATGTCTCAATAGTGTAATGAAAATTGTATAAGGAATCAAATATGAGGGGTGCTCTGGCAAAATGAACATAATGTCACAAATTTCAAAATCAAGTTTATTGCATATTTTGATTCTCAATAATCTCAGCTTTCGAACAATACATAATGTGTCACACTTTCCCTCTCCGTTCTCCATTTAGAGATCAAAATACAAGGCAATCTACTGAAAATCTGGCAAGAAAAATAAGCTGCAAATCAATTTTTGAAATGACTGATTACTTTAGTGTATGATAGCAAAATGTGATCAATTAACCATGTTTAATTGCACTTTCCGGCATAATTTACCATCGAAACTCAAGGTATAGGTAATTATTTATGCATTTTATGTCAACAAATGAAATTTGATATCAGTTTTCATCATTTTTATTAACTTTAGATGCCATTTATTCAAAATCTTCATTCGCTACTTTCCACTCATTTTGCCAGAGCAACCCACAAATTGTTGTATAAGGTTGAGTTTGATGGGAAGATCAAATATACAAATTGTCAAAGTTGATGATTAATAGTCCATGTTCTAATCTTGTATTGTTCAAATATTTGTGCTCTACGTATTGTTTTTCATCGATGTATCTTTCAATGTGTCTGTGATCTTTGAATATTTTGTCTTCTAATTTAATGTTCAGCATGGTGGTGATTAATGATTAGACATTTTGCTCAATTTTGCGATCAAGAAAATTTATTTTATACCATTCTTAAACCCCCCAACTCAAGCGAATTAGATTCAGAAATGTTAGAACTTAATAATAAAACAATTCTAGAACAAAATGTGTTAAAATTTTAGCCTAGACAGGTTTTACGCTAATATTATTTCTTGTTATTTGTTTGCTTTTGTACATCACCCTACAGATCTACCTTATTTGAATTATGTTTGTACTTTAATGAAATAAGTATAAATTATAAGTTGCACATTTTATTATTATTTTATAGAATATTATTATAATATACTTATGCAAATACAAATCTGACAGCATATTTCTTAAAATTGAGTAGAAGCTTTCATGTGTGTTTATTTCATTGTGTTTATGGTACAGTTGACACTGTTTGATTGGGACACCTCAGGAGTAGCAAAAATATCCAGATTAACCAGTTGTCCCAATTAAGCAAAGTACATATATTGCCATATAAATGGGATGTTTTCACATAAAAGATTCACTAAATTCATGAGCTAACAAAAAATAGACACAGTGAAAGAAATTTACGAGACCTCTTGAATAGATTAAAATTTTTGCTGAGATTTTCAACAGAATTTGGGGTTGTGGTTTTAGATTTTTGTCCCCTATTTGCAATTTACTTGCATTATATTAACCTTGTCATCATTTTAGGACATTTTCCTCAAATTAATGCATTTTGACAAAAATGATCCCGTTTATCAGGAGGACTGTCCCAATTAACAGGTAAATTTTGTACATAAAGAATTAATCAAAAATACCTTTAAGGAGAATCCCGATTAAGCAGCGTCGACTGTACTTTCCAAATTAAAGTTTGATGCTATACAGAGAACGAGAGTCAAAATGGTTTCAAGAGTTTGTTGTTGACAGAAGCAACCTGGGGGGGTACTCAGATTTGAGTTGGACAGGGCATGTGCTGCTGGAGCCTGAAACCACTACCCATTTCTAAGGGTGATTTTGGCCAATAAGCATACCAATTTTTAAGGATTTTCCTTGAAAAATAGCCACAATAACAAAGCCACTACTTGAGTATAAAAGCAGAGACCTTGGCACCTTTGTCCTAAACCTTAAGTTTTCTTGGGATCGGGTTTTAGCCAGTCTTGAGTCATCTAGAGAATCTGACTTCTTGAGTATGACTTAAGAATGAAAGGCCTCAATGTGGATGCACCTACTGTTATTCAAGCTTAAATTAGGTATTCAAACATGCTTCAGAGTTGAAAAAAACAACCAGTGATGCATCCATGTGTCTACGTATGTTTATCGCGCGAGGGTGGCTTTTGTGTGAAAAATATACAAATAGTTATACTGGGCGAAAATACAGGGTCTCTTACACCCATGTACAAAGTGGAATTTCATTGGAAGGAGGGCAAAAGGAATGGGAGCAAAGGTTTCATCCTGGGATGGTTGCCCCTCCCCTCTGGCTACACCACTGCACTGTAATGTTCTGAAATGTTATGTATGGAGAATTAAACTAAATTCTGTAATGTTTTCAATCTAACAAAATCTATCTTCATAAAATACATATGAAATATTTAGGAGAATCTTGAAGCAAAATGCTTTTTTTTTAAATATTTGTACCTTTGCCATTTCCAATTATTCCCAAGCGCAAGGTCATGCATGTACTTAAAATTCATGACGAGCCGACTTATGTGTATTGTGTAAATGCACTGGCATGCTTATTTAAATAATAATCATTGGTTCTGGCAAATCAACATCAGTATACACTCCCGGTCTAAAGTATTTCCGCACAATTAAAAACGTTCAAACCTCATTTTTGTCTCACCTGAAAATTTTTCAGAAGAGACATACCATTCCTTAAAACTGTCCGCCGTCCGCCATCCACATTTCTTGTCCGGAGCAAATCTCGGAAACCGTATGCCCTATGTTGATGATATTTAGTGAGTGGGTAGGGTTGGAGCTGAAGTGGCGCTGCGTACAATTTGAACGCAAACTATGCATATAGAGTACCTAATTTGCATAATTTATGCGTAATTTTTGATTTTAAGTATATCTCCTAAACCATAAGGGCTACAGTAATGAAAGTTGGTGACATGAAGGGGTTCGCGATTAGCCCTCGCGACACGCTCTTTTGGGGGGTGCAGTGAAGGTCATTCAAGGTCAAAGGGTCATTTGAGGTCAAATTTTTAAAATTGTTCAAAAAGTTTGAGGTCATTTTGAGGTCAAGGTTATAACTCGCGAACACCTTAAACTTAGACCATAGAAAGTACTTGACCCAAGGTAAAGGTCAGTCAAGGTCAAAAGGTCATCTGAGGTCAAATTTAAAATTGTTCAAAAAGTTGACCTGAGGTCATCCAAGGTCATTTTGAGGTCAAGGTCATAACTCATGAACCCCTGACCCCACATGGATTAAACTTAGACCATAGAAAGTGCTTGACCCAAGGGCAATGTCAGTCAAGGTCAAAAGGTCATCTGAGGTCAAATTTTCAAAATTGTTTACAAAGTTGACCTGAGGTCATCCAAGGTCATTTTGAGGTCAAGAACTCATGAACCCATGACTCACAGGGATGGTCTATTAAACTTAAACCATAGAAAATGCTTGACCATAGGGCAAGGACAGTCAAGGTCATAAGGTCATGTGAGGTCAATTTCCAAAATGGTCAAATCGTACGACCTTTTTCTGTAATGATGGATGATAAAGTCGACGATCAACAAAGTAGGCGATTAACAGAGTAGGCGGTCGAAAACACAGGCGAGACTACTGGTTCGCGAACCATCTTGTTTATATTAAACGACCTAGAATCATCAAAGATTCATACTAGTATAGGTAACTTATCTATCCAATATAAATAAATTGATGTTTCTTTTAATATTTGATCTTTCAGGCTGCTTTCACGGACCATATACAAATACACCACAAGTACAAATATCATTACTATGGAACTAATCAATTTTTCATAACCTCATTATTACCTTGTAACAGGATAGAATATTTTCAGGTTGTAAGTTTTAAAACAAATGCGCAGAAATGTATATAAGCTCCATTTTTTATGTTCAGACGAAAGTAGTAATATTCATTACATGCCATATTTTCAAATGCAATGAATGCAATTATGGAATAGTTACTTCGATAATTATAAAATATAGACTCTGTCAAAAAATGATGAAAATCGGATAAACACCTTTTGAGATATGGCCGAATAAAAGTTTTGTGCGGAAAGACTTTAGAGTGGCAGTGTACTCCTGTGTATTAAAAGGAGATGTGGCCTGGGAGCTGCGTTGTGTTGTTAAAAGACCCATGTTGCACTAAGTACACTCCAGTTGAAAGATCCGCAGTCATTATCCTGTCAAAAAGACCCCATATTGTTTGGGTTGCTTCTCCCAGGGATGGGGGCTGGGGTACTCACATATTTGGCCAAATGTGGATGTGCCGCTCTAATGGGCCCTTTTTTTTTCCTTCAAGAAATCCTTGAACTTGGGGGCCGTTTTTTACCAAAAATCTTTAAACATTGGTCAACTTTTCTGACTGAGCCCCAAATTGTGTGATATTGGGAGTCAACAAGGTCAGGGCATTGTTTGCCTTTACTGATTTCCTGAGCTGACATAATCAGCTTGTATCATTCTTGAGAATTAGTTTTCCAATGTGGACAGGATTCTGGAATCTCTAGAATAAGGACTATACTCAAGTATTCCACATTTTCAAGTATTGAAGTACGAAATTACCTTGTGAACACAGCTAGTAATAACATGCCAAGGAACTTGACAAGGTAAAGACACTCATGTTATGGATACGAATAATTACTGTACTATGAATTAAATGTATTCTGAACATACAGTGATTTATTACTATAGTTGTTGGATTTAATTCGTGAACGCGTGTTTATAGCAAGTACGCAGTGGTCCCTGACGCAAGCGTATATTTTCAAGGTTTTTTAGTTCGCGTGTACGCACAAGGCTCTGAGTACGCGTTCACGAATTAAATCCAACAACAATAGTCAGCAACTTCAGCCTTTCATCGGGGCATGAGATTAGAATTCCTGATTCCTTTTCTCACAAAGTAAGGGCTAAGAGTAAATTGGGAGTGGCCATCTTTGTCTTTCTCTTTTTCTTGCTATCTTTTCTATTTTCGGCATCGTTTCAAAGATTGGCCAGCATGCATAGAATAGCCATTTCTGGCTATCTATGTTGGTACTTTTGTAAGAGCTTGGAAGAGACCATGAGTTCATCATGGATCTAATGGCATGTGTCCGTTACGGACCAAACGAGGTAAACAAACAATGCTTCCATACATCTGTGATTTTTATTCTGCAAGGGCATCTTTAGCAGCCATTTGGATGTATTGGATATAGGGTTGATTAATTTGTTATGAACAACTCTGTAACATGTTTAAATCCTTTTAGCATCAAAATCATCTTGAAAATGTATCATAGATATCATTTCTAGTTTGATGGAAATTTGTCTTCATAAAATATTTATGAGAATATTAACATGTTGATGGTTTGATGTTTGCAACTGCTTGTACTTCCAAATTTTCAAAAAGTGATCCATGAATATACATAGTGCCAGTGACCAATCCATAATTTGTGGAATTTGTTTTTACTTGCACCTTTTGTATAGATATCCCCTTTGGCACCCTCATTTCGCATGTACACCATGAAGTTTCCTTGGCGTCAAAACTTAACTTAAGGACTTAGCCGAGTACATCATAGAAGTAGAAGAAGATGTAGAAGTGGAGACACTCTATCAATCAACACTGCAGTACGCAATTGTACAGTGAGATTCAACGAGTATTGAATACATTTTAGCTGTTGTAGAATCTGTCCTACCACCACTGTTGTTGAGTTATATAGTTAAACCACCCTCTAAAATTTGTATCGAGTATATTTGTCACAAGAGGGCAGTTAACTACATTGTATATCGTATGTTCAAAATCTTGAAAAGGCGTTTCATAACTCTATAGATCTTGTGTTGTAACTCTTTATGCTCGTAAAATGAGACAAAATCAATCACTTGCGTTAAATTTTGATCGCTGTCCAATACACAATCAGTAAGTGTTGTAACTGTCTTGGGTGCATAGCTTGGTGCTTTATTTTAAACCATTTCACTTGACCTGTTTCACTTGATAAAATTGCCCGTAAAATCGAGTTGCTCACTGATCACTAAGCTTACTCCTTACTATACTCTAACTCAAACCCAGATTGGAAAGAAGCAATAATCAACTGAACACCCTACGAGTAACATTTTATCTTGATTACTTAATCACCCGGGTACATGAAGGAGCTGTATATGGTTATAATACTGAGACTAACTCCATGAGAGCTAGGATTGACCATGATTTGATGTAGATTTCCTTGGATCCACATCAATGTAGATCAAACAGATGGTACATACGAGCCCTGCACATACTGCAAGTGTGTGGATTCACATGACAGGGTTGTGTAAATATGATATGTACGTATAGACACATGTGCGCATCCACATGCATATGTAGAGGGGAGCATGGCGAAGCGGTTAGAGCATGGGTCTCGTAATACAGAGATTGTGGGTTCGAGCCCCGGGCTGGGCGGTTTTCGTCTCCTTGTTTCCTTGGGCAAGAAACTTTACTCTACTTGCTCCGTGGTCGGACATCACGTAAAGCCTTGGGTCCCCTGTGCGAATGCTCCTTCATGGGGTGCTGGTGAAGCTTGGTGAGTCTAATATATAGTTGAATATGCTACTGGAATCCACATCTGAATTGATGTTACAGCATTGCAATCTGTACTCCTGCAATGCAGGTCGATGCAGATTCCAGTTTTCATGCAGTTGGCCCCACTTAGTCCTCTTACATGATGCTTGTGTCTAAGCAATTAAGGCCATCAAAAATTTGTTTGCTTGTCCGTACTGATGCCTTTTTCAGAGGAAAGGTTGGTTGGGGATTTTTATCAATTTTAATTTTTCTCAGGCATAAACCTGTACAAATGTAAAGCAGAGCCTAAGTTTAATATGGATGATTTCAG
>JXSR01S005667.1:30523-44892 GCA_000969725.1 Ophiothrix spiculata | reverse complement strand
TTTCCTTGCCTCTGTTGTAACTCATTGTCAGTTTTCCACTCATTCTCTGATCGGTATTCACTACCCTCTGACATGAACATGGCTGGGCAATCACGAGAAAAGTGCCCTTCCTGGTGACAGTTAAAGCATAATGAAGGGTACGTACACTCACGCCACTCATGCCCATGGTAAAGACAATTTAAACATTACCCTCTCCAATTTGACTCTCTTGGAACGTAGCGTTTAGAGCCTTGAGGACAATTACGCCTCACATGTCCTGTTTCACCACAACTATAACAGACAGGGGGCGGACCATCCTGGGAGGTACGAAACCCAGCCCAGCTATTAGAGACCACCTTTGGACTGCCAGCTGATAAAGTTTGGGACTTGGGACTAGAAACTTTGCTTCTCTGACCATTGGAAATTAAAGTACGTGCATGAACGTTTGTTCTAACTCTCTTACCACTCTCACTCTTTCCTTGATCTAACTTTGTCAAGAATTTATCATAAAGTTTACCAATCACCTTGTCCTCAAATTCAACATCAGATTTCATAATATCTGGCACTCTCTCTTCTTGTACCTTTCTCATAAATGAAACACGCTTATCTCGTTTCTTTTCATCATAATCACTGTCACGTTTGTGGTATGATTCAAGATATTCCGCTTTATCTATGGCTTGCTTTAGAGTTTTGAATTGCGCACCAAACACGGCATCTCGCATATCTTTACGCCGTAACGCTAATGTAAAGATATTCAGTGTCATTTCCTCTCTCATATGCCTAGTGACCATGATACCCTTTCCTCTAAATGCCAATGAAGCAAGCGTCTTTACTCTATTTCCTAACTCTCTAACACCTTCCTCTGGATTTTGTTTAACCTGATTAAGCCTCATTATGTAGCTGCTTTTGCACTCTCTTGGGCCAAACTCTCTCTAGAGTACTTCTACAATTTCTTTATATGACGAAGTTTTAGGCGTTACCCCATCGGTAGCAAGTCTGTTAAGTGCATCACCTAGGCAACAAAAATATAACTGGAAAGCAGCTTCTTTTTCGGTCCAACGATTATATTCTTTGCAAGCTTCGAATTGGGATAAGAAGTCTGCACACACATCTTTGCCATTAAATTTCTGAGGCTTCATTTGTGTTTTCTTTGACCTCTCTTCATTCTCACTTTCACTCTCTGAAGAATTACTACCCATTGATTTGTGTCTTCTGTGACTCTTTTTCAACAACTTTACTGAGGAAGTAGGCTTCTTTGACTTATCTTCTTTCTCACTTTCACTCTCAGAACTACTGCTAACTCTTGATTTGTGTCTACGGTGACTCTTTTTCAATAACTTTACTGAGGAAACAGATTTACTAGCAAGAGACTCACGATGTTTATTTTTTTCGTCGCTCTCTTTTTGAAACTTTATTTTTACTCTTTTTGAGACTCTCTTTCTCTTCTGATCCACTCTCACTACTCAACTCACTACTCGATTTGCTAGAACTTGGTGCCTCACTCTTAACTGAAACCTTATCTTTGGCGGAGGTAGGGGAAGTACTCTTTCTCTCTTTCTTCACCTTAGAAGGCTCATTCGTACTATGTTTGTGTTTATGACTACGCAGGGGGTCTTTAGATTGTTCTGATTTAATTTCAGCTTTTGTATCTCTAACTTTCCTACTAAAAGAATCGTGAACAACATCACACTCACTACTAGAACTAACACTCTCGGTATCAGAATACATTTTCGTTTGGCTTTTACTATTTAATATGGTCAATTTCTCTTTCTTACTTTTCACGTCTTTTTCAAACTCAACAATTTTACTATCTAATTCCATCTCCTCTTTTGCTAAAGCACGCACTCTTTCTTCACGTAACTCTCTTTCTCTCTCTCTCAAAAACGGTCTCTAGTTTGTTTTTGAAGTTTCTCTTGCCACATCCTGGCATCTTGCTGCTCCTGCTCTTCATAAGCCACTCTCTTATTATCGGTGTCTCTAATATTTCTAAGACAATCACTAAGTTGTCGGTTTACCATGTCAAACTCTTCGCTTGCCCTCTCTAGCTCTCTTTCTAACTCTTTCTTCTCCTCATTTACATGCTGGAGCAATACTCTCTTTTGATTACACTCCACTCCTTTGAATTGAACCTCATTTGCTATTGTCGGGATTTCTCTGCTTAACTCTTCATACCTAATTCTCAGACCTCTCTCTTCAATTTCTAAATCACAAATTTCTCTCTCAATAGTTTCATTCTCTGACTGTAATTTCTCTCTAGCTTTGTCTAACTCTTTGCCCTTGTCGAACTCTAATTGCAATACAGTTTGTTGCTTGTCGGTCCTTCTTGACACTTCCGCAATTTGCAGAGTTAAAACTCTCTCAGCCTCATTAAACATACTCAATGTAGTACTAGCAGCACCCTCTCTAGGACTTGCAAACTCACTACCATCCTTTTCATCATTGTCCTCCGTTTGAGAACCTGTACCAACTTTAGTAACTTTCTTCGAAACTTTTCCATCACCCTGCTTTTGTGTTGTGATCCCTAAGCGTTTGCCAGACCTAAGTGAATATGGTATTCTAACTTTTCCCCTAGATTCAAGATCTGAATCACTGCTACTCTTATTACCGAAGATGGGAAATGTTCTTCTCTCCATATAATCTCTCTCATCCAACATATTGCTACCTCTTTCTCTATATTCTCTCACATCAAACTCATTACTAGCGACATCTTTCTCTTCATCCTGAATGAGTTCAGAAAAACCAACTCTTTCATCCTCATCTCTCTTACCCTCCTGGTCACTCATTATATAAAAAATACTCTAACTACTGAATTTCTAAACTCGATCTCTTTCTCTCTGATTATATAAAATGCCTCTTTACCCATTTGATTGCCATAACTAAACGCATCCTACCGCTGCCACCACTTGTAGCGGGTTCAAACGTCGGGGCAGGTTTTGACACCAGGGTCGGGTTAGTGTGCTCGACAAAAGATAACAACGGGTAATGGGAAGGTGAAATAAAAAACGTATATATCAAAAACTTTATTCATGCACCAAGACAATCTCAATCCGCACTGTAATATCATTTATATTTATATTAAAAACACATCAAGATGGCAAACAAACGGCAAACAAAATTGGAATCCCCCAATTTGTCAAATATACCAACTTCAACTTGCAAAACACTACCCCGGCTTTGTCCAAACAGACGCATCCAATGGTTCAGGCACAACTAACCCGCGTGCCAGAGAACAATGGGTTTTATACCGGGGATTCGAACCACTGAACCCATTACCCAATCGCAAGGACAAGGTTCTTTTGAAATTGGCGGGGTCACATTAATTATGAATGAAAAATCTGCACGTAAGCCATCTCGGTATAGAGGGCGGACTGCAGTGTTATTAAATGGGATTATAACTTTACTTGCGCTTAAAATTTGGTTTAAAACTAACACTATTTAGGCTTCAGGAAAGACAATACGCAGAATCATTAAATTTGGTGAGTTTCTATTTACAGTTTATATAAAGAAGTTCCATGACCATTACAATAGACTGATTAGACAAGGGTTAAGCTATAGTTATATAAAAATTGTTTATGTAAATTGAGTAGATAATTGTCAATATCGATGTTTAAAAATGCACATGATATTGACTGTATTCTCCCAATTCGTAGTATACGTAGCCGCCTACAAGTAGGCAACGTTACATAAATCGTTTATTATCAACATACCAAAAATGTGTGCATTTAAAAATAGGGTTGCACCGATATATCGGTAACCGATATATCAGGACCGATATATCGGTAACCTATATATCAGGACCGATATATCGGTAACCGATATATCAGGACCGATATTTGCCTTATCGGTTCTGAATCGTTATCTGTAAAAAACACCGAATTACCGATAATATCAACCGATAATTAATTTAAGTAAACGACTAATTTATCTAAGCATATTATGCATAAAAAACAGAGAAAAAACATGTTTTATTGCAAGTATTTACACAATCACGAACAGTATTTCAATTAACTGTTCATAAAATCATTGTATTAAGTAAAATGCATTGATGTGTTAGTGCATGGTTCGTTTTCAAAGACCATTCACAACGTGAAGTAATTATCGGTATCGGTATCGGTATCGGCCGATACATTCATTATATAATCGGTTATCGGTATCGGTTAAAAATGGCTTATCGGTGAATCACTATAAATTAAAAATGTCCAATCTACTCATTATGCGATCGGATAATGTCCTACAATGGGAATCATAAATATTGTCTTTATTCTCCACGAGTACGAAATGAGATCTTCCCCAAGTCCAAATTGACATCATCATTTTAGTCCAGGTAGTGCATCCATCTTAATTTATTAATTGACTATTATTTGTTTTATTTTTTTAAGAAACATGTTTAACGTGACACCTGAATATATACTTACATAGTTTGTTAATTTTATATATTTGATTATTAAAATAGTGCTATTTAATGTGTACAACTAATTATTTCAAAATTTCTTATTATTTTATTCATTTACAGGCATGAACATAGTAACACTAAATGAATTGAGCAGCTAGCTTGGTCTCGAAAATACTGAGGTATCATGGGCTAAAGGGTCAGATGGGGACGGGTTTGCGAAGGCAAAACGAGTACTACTTCATTGGCTTCAATCTAAGGGCGATAGGGCAACCAGAAACGCGGTATTAGGCGCATTGATAGAGTTGGGGTTTACAAACAGCATGGAAAAGTTGATAACCAAATGGAATAAATAATCACCAAAGGACGAAATATGAACTTTTTTCAATGATAGAGTTCAAAGACTTCGCAAGTACGTTTTCAGCTGGAATAAACTCAATTGGATTTTTCGTAAGATAATAGATTTAAAATGTTCCACCCGAGTGCAAATATCGGTGAAAATGCATGTAGAAATAAATAGTTTTATATTTGTAGACAGAACAATTTAAATATAAAGTGGTGCTCTGGCAAAATGATCGGAAAGTCGCGATTTTTAAAATTGAGTTTGACATTTTGTAATTTTCTATAATCTCAGCTTTCGAATTAGGATGTCCCAATAAAAATGCATCACTTTTGTTTTTAATCATATATCAGAAACCAATTAATTATTTTTTCCCCAAAAAAATAATTACTATAATTTAGTCTTTCAACGGTCGACGACTAGACATTTTAAAGAAAACTTTTTACTCTACAGTAACACATGTTTATCATGTTAATAAGTACATCTTTGGTTGCTATTGATTAATGTAATTTAAACTTAAAAAGCAGACACTCAAAGATCACAACATATGGAATAGACACTAAAATATGATTTTGAAAACCAAGGCAGAGATTTCCTTTTATTTAAGTTTTAAGCTTTTTTTAGATAAAAAAGAAAATCTTTATGCCTGTCTCTCCTTTTACAAGTGTCAAAAATTCAAAATTGTCAACATATTCAAATCAAAATAACAAAGCAGTTTTTCACTTCCTCGTGAAAAATGGAATGTCTGATAGTTCGCGTTGAATAATTGGGTACATTTCGCTAGTCCGACAATGCGCTAGTCCGACACTGCGCTAGTCCGAAAATGAAATACACGGCGCTAGTCCGAATCTGAAAAACTTCGTCAGTGGATTTTAGATTCGGACTAGCGCAGTGGAATTCAGATTCGGTCTAGCGCAGTGTTTTTCAAATTCGGAATAGCGCAGTGTATGTCATTTTCGGACTAGCGCAGTGTATTTTCATTTAAAAATTCGGAATAGCGCAGTGTCAGACTAGCGCAGTGGTTTTCATTTTCGGTCTGACGAACTGTATTTTCGGACTAGCGCAGTGGTTTTCATTTTCGGACTAGCGCACTTCTATAAGGAAAACTGTGTAGTCGGACCTCGCGCATTGTCGGACTAGCGGGTGCACCCCGAATAATTTTGGTACAGTTTTTAGTAAGTTTCAGGCAACTCTGCCTTTCGCATTTCCACAATCCGTTTCAAAGTGCCTTTGAGTTCTTATCATCATGCTATTGGTCCAATGTTACGTTCTAAATCCCGGACAATGAAGGGAGTCGAGGGTGATCAGACAAGCTTTCAAGTTTTAATCAGATTTATTCAAATTAAAAAATTTCTGTTGTTGTTGCTATAATTGTTGTCGTTGTTTTGTAGTTGCTTTCTTGAAAATGTGTTTACCCATTAATAAAATGAGTTTTCCATTCAGAGTAGGGCTACTACTTTTGTGAGATGGTCATGTCATATCAATGATAGTTTTAAATACGCGGTACTCTAGTAAACTCCATTAGAATGGGGGTAAAATTGAGTCCTCATACAAAATCACAGTTTTCTCAAGAATGGCTCAACCAATTTTGCTAAAAGTGTCAACGATGAAAGACTAAACTATACTACTTATTATTATAAATAGAAGTTTTAATTTTTGTTCATTGGTTTCTGAGATAGGATCAAAAACAAAAGTGATGCATTTTTATTGTAACACCCTGTATAATATGACATTCTTTCTACAATCTTCATTCAGAGATCGGAATACAAGCAGTTCAGTAAAAACCTGGCATTAAAAATGTATTTTCAATACTGTATAATAGCAAAATAATTACCCCTGAAGAATTCCACTTAAAAGGCATAATTGACCTTCAAAACGCGAGGTATAGTTTGGCAATTATGCATTAATGCGTTTTATGTCAAAAAACGAAATTTGACATTTATTTAAAATCTTCAATCGCGACTTTCCGCTCATTTTGCCAGAGTACCACTCATATAACAAATGCATTTGTACTTGTGATACACCTCGGTCTATATTAAAGAAACACACTGTCAATTAAATTTGAATACGCTAGAATAATAACATCCCAACTTCTGTTAAGTTATGAAAAATTTAAATGCATATAAATCTCTGAAAATGCTTTCAAATCACTAGAAAGCATTTCCATGTTTTTATACGAATCATAGTGTCACATTTGACCTTGTAGTTGACTTTGTTAGACATTGTTAGATAAGTTTCCTAGCATATAGTTGCAGTGGGGAGCTCATGGAGTTGGGATGTCTAAATAAGTCAACTATAAGGTCAAATGTGACAATGTGATTAGGACATTGACATGGAAATGCTATTTTAGTGATGTGAAAAAAAATTCAGAAATTTGTATGTATTTATACTGTATAAATATAATTTACAAAAGGGAGCTATTGGAGTTGGGATGTTCTTATTCTGGCGTATTCATTTTATATGAACAGTAGGGCTTGTCGTCCATTGACGCTCGCTTCTGATATTCGCTTTGACTTTTTCTTCTTTGAAATTGAGGGGAAATATTACTAGTACGACGACTGATTATTGGTTAAATCGATGTTAGCATCAGTAAAATAGATAGTAACATCGATTTATTTAATTATGAAGCAATTCAAGTGTCATCCACTCTCTATTTGAGCAAAAAAGACAGAGCGAATATCGTTAGCGAATGTCATTCGGTGAGCGAATGTCTTTAGACGTCAAACCTAGGCCTTTTCGCTAATTCATAAAGGGGGATTGGACATCGAAAGGTACATCTTTTGTTAAAATTAAAAAATAAATTTAGTATCTCTAAACCTTCTTAAATATGGCAATTTGGGATTTTTAAAAAATACAACCAATAACATTCTGTGGCATTAACACAAAACCACTTCATAAAGTCAATAGAATGGATGTCAGACATAGCAGTAATAGATTTATAGGTTATACTATTTATGGTGACTATCACACAGACATATTTGAGCAAGAAATGTATCTGATATGGCCATAATATATCGATTTTTTGTACTATTTAATACCTTTTTCATATAAAAAAATAATTTATTGAAAATATACACTTTAAAAAACACGAATTATATTGAGCATTTCTCGGGAAATAACTTGATGATCGATACAAAACAAATATTAAAATGGTTATGTTGGTAAGTCTGAAGACATAATTATGTGGATCGTCATATCGAAAGGTACCTTAATACCGGCATAGTACATTACGAGATACGGGCCATTGAAGATAAGCATAGGCAAAAATCACGTCCAAGGTCGAATTCCTAATTTCATCAGAAAGGTTATCATTGAAGTGTATTCTATCATATTAATTAGGTTTGAACATCCACAACATAAGAAAAATTTATCCTCTCACTAAGTTATAGCTTTATATCCTTGTACCTATGTTCAGTTCGTCTATCTCCCAACTTTAGATATAAGTTCAAAAAGTTTAAACACGATTTTCTCAGAACTTTTGTTTTCCGAATCGGCCCGATGCCTTTTACCAATTTGGGTGTAACTTCGCAACCAAACATCCGATAACCAAAATGAAGGTGTCATTTTAAAGCTTAAAATCTCAGCTTTTGGATTAGACCAATAAATCAATTTTGACTTTGCCGACCTTAAGGTACCTTTCGATATGACGGGTCACATATTATATAACTTGCAGTTTTATAAGACAGTGTGAGTCAGGTGTGTCAGTCAGACAACTTTAAAATGATAACCATGATAACTTACATTGTCATATTGTAAGTTATGAAATTTTACGAGAACCTTTTAATAATATGTATATCTCATTTTTGAAAGAAATAACAATATTTGCCAACTGTGTGCGTTAAAGGATGAGGGTTTGAATGTAGTGATGGATACCCGTTCTATTCATGATTGTCTCATACCGAGACAAAGTGAATTTAATTCTGAACAAGATTCGATAGGCAATCGATTAATTTTTTTGCCACTTTGATCTTGATGTTGAAAGATATATTTGTTGTGTACTCGTATAATGCATTCAATAGCATTGTTTTAGGCTTCATGAAAATCTTGATTTCAAATAATCAAAAGTTGAGGATGCCAGGATAGTCTGATCTTAGTTGTTATGTTTTTGACTCATACTGTTGAACCAAGGCTCGGATTGACACACACCAATATGGTACAATATTAAAGATAAATTAACAAGTTATCCATCGATAATAATAACTAAATTTTGACCTTTGAACCTTTCGACTTGTTGTGTCACATTTGTCAACCCGTGTTTTAAAAGTTGATGTAAAAGGAACTTAAGAATTTAATAAATGGCTCACTACTTTTTCATAGCATATTTTAGTTAGGTTATCTTAAATTGTATAAGAAAATATATGATATTACTAACAAAGTTTTTGTCTTATAAAAAATACCTACGTTATAATGTAATGTAATGGAATGTATGCTACATGTATGACTCTTTTTATTCCCAAATGTTTGATATGTTTTATAAAGCTGTATATAAACTTTTCAGACCTCGATTTTGTAAGGACCAAACCCTTAAAGAGGCATATAAACATGTGAAAATAATAATACACAAAACCCAAATGACCTTAGAATGTAAAATGGGTCACTTTTATGGATGCTAGTTACTTGAAACAGTACAGCAAACTTCAAAATTGGTCAAATTTCGTTTTAAACCATTGTAACATGCTCCTCTTATCATAAGAAAGCAGAAAGTAACTTTGACCCATATCTGATTAAGGGTTTTTGAGATATAACACAGCGAGGGTGAGCCATTCAAATCGCAAAGGTCTCAGTATACATGCACGCTGCTTGCATCAGATGAGCTAGTTATCGAAATCTTGGTGGCTAGTTATCGCAAATTCGCAATACACATGAAGAGCCGATATTAGTAGGTACCTTTCATACACCACATCAGCGTATTTTTTCCTATGTTTTATCTTCAATTTTTAAGTCTTATAGGCAAAATATATTTTTCAAATTTCATATATCTGAGTTTTCATATTTTTGCTAGCGGAATCGACCAAACTGATGTCTTTTTATCTTCTAAAACAAGATCGATGTAGTGGTTGAAATTCTAATGCTTAACCCTTATTCTACGAAGCGGGAGGGGGGGGTTGCAACACCCCCCTACCTAATTTTTTTCTGTCGCTAAAAATTCCTCGCGCGCAGCGCAAGGTGACTTTAAGTTCATCCTTTGCGCTTATTGTAATGAAAACATTTCGACCCTTCCACCTTCAGGGGGGAGGGGGGTACAGTGTCCAATCAAAGTTCGGAGGTGGGGGGGTTGGTGTAACTCCGTGATTTTTAAAATGTACTTTTTAGTCATTTATATAGCATATATCCATTTTAAACTTTAGTTTTTAGGTAAAAAGTGTTAAGGTAAAACTAGTCATTTCCTACAATATTCATCTACAATATTTAGCAAAACACTGCATGAAAATCGGATATTCCTACGATTTTTTAGAAATTTTTGCCTATATTTTCAGCAAAAATGCCGATTTTCAACATTTTGGTAATTATGACGTCATAGTGATGTCATACATTTATGAATGACCTTGAATTTGGTATCAATGGAAAGAGGAGACTGATACCTATCCACTAGTACCACATACGGGGGTTTTGGGGACTCGCTATAAAAAATTGAGGGGGTTGTTGTACATACGTTCATCGGTGTTGTCCGGAAAAAACACTCCACCTGAAACCCCTCCGTATAATATGTTTGTGAAAATCGCTCCGTAGAACTAGGGTTAAAAAGGCTCAAAATTGTTGATTTTTATAGTAAATACCATATAATGCTTCCTTTTTTACCAATAGGAAATAAATCACTCACATTATAAAGGAAAAATTCCAAAATTTCATACCCACGTTCCCACTTTGCATTTACTTTCTCCTTGTTCGAATAATAAGGGTTCAAAGTCAGCTTTATTTTGCAGGTCACGTCAATAAAAAATCAATCAAGAAATTTGTAATATCAATTATGCATTATATCGGATAGAAGAAGGTGAAATCGTCATGTGAGTGCACGAAAGTCGTATCTGCAATAGCTGCCATTTGTCATAAATTTGGACTGCAGACTGTCTCATATCCGATCTTGGGTCAGTGGTTCATGAAATGGTTATTCAGGTGACGCCGTCACCTGAGGCGTCACCTGAAGAACCATTTCAAGAACCACTGACATAAGACATGGAATTTTTGAGGGATTTTTCACATTCTTGTGACAAAGTATAAAATAAAAATAAGTTAGGGCAGCCGTTGCAGATACGACTTTCTTGCACTCACACGACGAAATATTGTCACCTCCCGACAGACTGTTTATACAAGGAGAACAGAAGATTGGTGGATTGTGGCGTTTGTATATAACAGAATATGCCGCTACATGTAAATTTCTGACAGAAATAGAGGTAAATCAGTAACTATATATGAAAATAATTCATTTTTACGCACAGCAAGGCCACTGTAATGATTCGTGTATGTGATGTTCCCTTGTCAGTACACGACCAAGAGATCGTAAATGTCATTCGATACGTTGGTGCGGATATAGTTGGAGAATGTGTCAAGGAAAAACTACGCATAAATGGACAGCTTGTAAATTGCTTTACTGGCAACAGGCGTGTTGAAATAAAGAAACCTAGTGCTCTGCTACCCCGATTCCTGGCAGTAAACAACTTTAGAACCAAAATATTCCACCCTGGCCAACCTCAAACCAAAGACGTTATTTTCTATTGCGTAAACTTAAACGAAAATAAATCTTGGAATTACAAAACAGAAATAACATACATCAATACGTTACTCAAGACTAAATAAATTTTGCTATAAACCTCTTAAACTTCTCTAATATCGTACTTTACTTTATCTTTTCTGATTCCCAAAGATACTTCCCTTCATTCCCTGCACTAGACGACGATCTCCACTTCCCTCGGAAGATGCTGAACTCGAGTTTGAGTCTACTCTTTGTATTTCTCTACCAAGTGTTGCAACTATTATTTCCCTATTCGTGGCGTCGCTTTCCTTCTCGTCTATAAACCTAACTGTAATCAAAACACTTAAAGAAAATGTTTCTTTTTTATATAAAAAATTACCGGTCCGATGTCTGTCGTGAGGAAATGGTCAATGTGACAACGCCCTAGAAATCTTTAAATCTCGCGCCACCTGACCTTGCATAAATTATGCAAACTAGGGGTCAACGCTTCGATAGAAAATGTCATAGTATGTACTCACTGCCAAGAAAAGGGTCGGCACATGTAAAAACCCACTCAAAATGTGCATTTTGTTTAAAGGAAGGACATACGCACGAGTCATGCCCACAGAAATCTAAAGCTCGCATTCCAGCCAGTGATCATGCAAATAAAGACAAAAACCAAAAGGAAACATCTGTGGACAATTCAGGAAATTACAATACAAAACAATGTGACGCAGGAAATACAGTACAGAGACCAAGGTTTCAAAGCTATCTAACAGCTATCTGATAAACCAGAAGAAACATCCTACAGCTCGGCAAATTACTCTGCCTCAGAAGCTGTACAATACTCAAGTTTAAGTGCTGCGTCACCTTCACCAAATCTGAGTAAAGACTGTGGCTCAAAGAGAAAGCAGAAGGGCAAAAACAAGAAGAAATCAAGATCCAAGTCTTCCAAAGGGAATGTAACTTCATAAAACTTGTGTGTGCTGCTAATTTGAAACAATGGACTACATATCCGGTAAGCAGTGAAACAAATAAATTGTATGTAAACACTCAAATTATTATGTATATATTATGTGCAGATTATGTTTTTTGTATAATTAAGTGGGTGGTGTGGGGAGAAACAAAAACAAAAACAAAAACAAAAAACAAAAAACAAAAAAAAGGGGAAAAAATCTTGAAAAAGAGTACCAAAAATAATAATGTTCTACCGTAATCATGGAAAAATTGCACACATTTATTTTTCTGTAAATGTAAGGGGGTTTGGTAAACGAGAAAAAAGAGATACTGTACATCAATGGTTGAAAAGACAAAAATGCTGTTGTATGTTTTTTACAAGAAACATTCTTAGGAAAAGAATTAGAAAAAGTATTCAAAAAAGAATGATGTTTTAAAATTTTAAGTTCATCAGTCCGGACCAAGTGCCCAAATCGGCAACATTGCCCAAATGGGCAAGGTTAAGTTGAATAAGGCAATGTTATTTTTTGAAAGTCTTCAGCAACCTTAACGGTTATTCTTTTGTTGTATCTTAAGGGGGGTATAATGGTCACAGATTTCAAAATGTTGCTTTAACAGCAAAACTAAAATAAATGCATTACATAAAACTGCTTAGTTTTTGCTTTCAAATGCTTTTATTCAAACGGACTTGTGGTTCAAAAGTTATGATCGTTTTAAGTTCGGATGTCACAAATACAGACTGTCCACGAATGATTTATACCCGGTTTCAAAAATCAGAAACAAATATTTAATCATTATTTTTCATAAAACCTACAACTTTTCTACAATAGTGGATAAGTCTTCTACATTTTCCATAAGTTTCATCAAAATATCATGCTTCACTACTTTGTGCGATGAGGTAATTGAAAATCGATACAAACGTGGTTTTGTACAAATAATCATTGCAGGTATAGTACTTGTAATATGCACACTTACCAATTTGTAAAGTTAATGAATACAATTTGACCAACTCCAGATCTTCTTTCCTTGCTTATGCAATTTTCTATGATCTACTAAAAGCATTAACTTGCAAACTTCTGAATCTCTTCCTACTCAGAATAGCAAGTCTTAATCAGATATGGAGCAGGAAACTGACGGGCAAGTTGAGCAATAACATTTCTGTTGATTATGTCAACATACCACCGCGCGTCGATGACAAAAACTGCTCCTAATATTAAGTTATTACCCATAATACCCATCAAAACTACTATCTTCGTCATTAGAAATGGCAAATGTAAAGTTTCTAGGTGGGTTTCCCATAAGTGCATACCATCTAACATGATTTGTACCTTTCATTATGTAAAGCTGTTCAAGCGTAACCGGACCAAAATCTTTTATTTATTTCTCCAGAACAAACTTCATATCTGTCACAGTCAGTCAATAATTGTAAAATTGTATTTTACGTTATAAGTTTTGAAAAGTAAAAGACGGTTTCAGTATAGTCAGCTTTAATTGAAAGTTCAATAATTTCTCTGATTACAAATTGAAAAAAATACCCTGTTTGGAAAAATCTCTATAACTTTTCACAGGAACATGCAATTTGAAAAATTCAAAATTCGTCAAAAACTTAAAGAATTGTTTAACTTGAAAATTAACAAGATTTGACTAAAACCGTACCCATTGGTCCACAAATAAATCCAATGGCCGGGTATAAATCATTCGTGGACAGTCTGTAGTTCGATGATTTTCATATACATTTGTATGGCAAAAACATCCAGCTTGTGATTTGTAGCGTTTTCGGTTTAATTTTTTTTTTGCAAATTATTAACATGTTTTTTGAAATAAGTTGATTATTTCATCAAGAAAATACGTTAAACATCATATCCAATCAAAATTTCATGGTTGATCGCATTTCTTATCTATTTCTTTATTTTACCTCAAACTGCTATATTTAACACTTCTAATTTTGAAAAATCTGTAAAACCGCTATTTTTTATCCGATTTTAACCAAAATGGGCTCAAATTGTTTGTAAATTAATTATCTTTAATAATAC
>JXSR01S005666.1:45847-64131 GCA_000969725.1 Ophiothrix spiculata | reverse complement strand
AAACAAGTTTTATCACTCAAACTAAATCAGCAAGGACCCTCGCGAGCTCAGTGGCACGCTTGCCTTCTCTTACCAAAAAGGAATACAATAAACAAACAACGTCTGTTGGAATGCCTTCTGGACACATGGAGTCAAAACAGAGAATTCTTGCACAGTCAACTTATTGTTGGGAGGAATGAAATCTGTTCCTGTAGTTTCTTCATCACCAAACAGCATTTCCGAAGAGAACGTTATAATTTTGAACGACCAAATGTTTATTAAGCAATGCACTGTTAAGTTTGGTTCTTCAATGTTTATAATTTGGCAGCGGCCACGGATATCGTAATGATAGTCATTTATGTCTGCCAAAGCCTCATTGAAGTCAACATGGTCAAAGAGATCAGAGATTCAAAATTCTGATGCGTTTCAAGAGAAAATAATGGTATACCAGGCCCCTGACACTTAATCCTCATACACTTCATAGCTCATTTGGTTACTATTTCTCAATAGTCGCTGGTTAACGTTTCTTCGCTGATCACGCGATCAGTGGCTTAAATTAGCGTAACGTATAACGTAATATGTTGGCAAAAACGAGGACACATAAAGAATAATCCTGCTCAAATTTCGATAAATTCTGACATCGTCCTTGATGTGTCTCACGCTTAATCGGGTACAAGGTGTGCAGCATTCTTCATTTTGTGACCTCGTTTTTGTCCACATATTACGTTACACGTTACGCTAATTGGGACCATGTTTTAGCTCGGTGTCATCTCTGTTACTCTGTGGGTATACCTTCAACACGGGCGGACAGTCTTTAATAATTGATGAATATTTAAAAGGGTCAAAAGTGAAATGTTCAAACCAATATTTCTAACACAATATATTTTCTGTATTTTATGACACACAAATGACAAATTTCATTACATCGGCCAACGCATTTCGGGTGGTACAAACCTTTACCGGGTTACGCTGATGGTGTATAAAATGTACTGCATTTTAGATGTTATGGCATCCTTTGGTGAAATAAAAGCCATGGGCTCGTGCTGTATCTCTTATATAATATGCTGGAATCGCGTTTCGAAATTAATGATAGATTCCCTTGTTTTTCATTTTTGTTTTATGTTGCCCGTATTTATTGCTGTGTACGTATTTGACATTTCAATGAATTATCATGCAAATAAGCGAGATAAATTAGCATCGCGATACTAGCTTCTGATGAGCGAGGGTTGGCCTGTAGGCCTCCCTTGTGAAACAAATTTGTCAAGCATGTAAGCTGATATAACCAAGTCTAAAACTTTGTATTACGCTCCCTTAGGGTTGAGCACTTTACCAATTGGATGGTTTTAAATATACTTGGATATTATTATTCAATAGAATGTGAATATTATTTTACCTGATGTTTTTTAAGATGCAAATAAATAGTTTTAAATCTAGAGCTAGAATGGTTAATTGTTATCGTCTTTTGTTTTCAACCAATGTTACATGAACAGCTGTAATCAGGTTCGGATCTAATTTGATACTTGATTTAAATTTCAATATCAATTCATTTCGCTCACTTCATGATAAGGACTAAATGATAATTGTTGATATGTCAAACTAGAATCAAGTGTTTCTTATTCTTCATCTCGTCTCACGTCACTGCCCAGACCGTTATCGAAATCTTTTGTTTGATAACTAGCTCGAGACCAAATTCTTAAAAATAACGGTCAGGGCAACGAACTTTGAACAAAAGAAACACAATGGATAATTTATGATTAGAAAAGGGCTCGACGTGTCACTGTTGTTTGGACCCAATAGAAATAGGGACATTTTATTTCTAAGTGTCAAAACAGATGGCGCTATTCATAAAAACTAATTTTTGGATGCAGAAGAGATATTCTGGTTTGTAGTACCGAAATTAAATGTGCAAATGAATAATCTGACGTCAAGAAAATGTTATTTATCATTTTGAACCAAAATCTTTACTGATCAAACAACATAATCGATACTCAAATATAATCAATAATTTGAAATATGTATAGCGCCCTTTATTTTTGCATGAATCTGAATTTACAAAAAATACCAATAAATAGCTCAAAAATAACAAAATGTCAACCAAAAGGAAATAAAATTGTGAGGATCGGTTCAAAACTTTATTATACAACGCATACTAGTTTTTTTTTATAGCTTTTTCAACTTTATGCGAAGACATATTTGAATTTTTGGTGACAAATCAATAAATGTCCACCTCAAACAACAGTGGTGTATATGGGGATAAAGTGTCAGAGATGATATGATCGAGTAGCGCCTTCAAATGAAATATATAACGATACCATGGTACAGGGACATTCATTGTAAAAGGCAGCTGACCGTATTCTATTGGTAATCACCTTGTTTAGGCTTTCACCTTGTTTAGGCTTTCGCCAAGGAAACCCAACTTGGTACTTGGTACCAAGTATGCTAAAGGAAGCTTATCTTTTACAGGGCTCCAAGATGTTTTTACAATTCAGTTTTGAATGCAGGATGAAGACCGGAGTACCCGGAGAAAAACCTGCGGAAGCAAACATGGACTGACAACCAAATGCACATAAAGCGCCGGGCGCGGGACTCGAACCCGGGACTTAATTGGTGCAAGGCGAGGGAACTACCGCTGCGCCAACCTGTATTTGTAATAAGCACTTTGACCCAACGTTCAATCAGAAAAAGCGCTAAATAAGTGGAACAATTATTTTAAATCAATTGTTATAAGTTTGTTATCAATTTGCTTCTATCTAAAGCTTTTTAACCGTTTTAGATTGCTTTACTGTTTTAACAAGGTCCATAAGGTCCATAATTTCAAATAACGTGGTTTAAGAAGAATTTTATCCCGCTGCGAATGCTTTTTGCTCCACCCCCCTTTTTAGCCTTGTATTCCTGAAATACCACAGGGCACTCAAGTTTGAATGTAAATGGCTTGAAACTGATTTTTGAGAGTCTAGTGAACTTAACTTTTAGTGTTGTCTTAAATAATTGTAAACCGTTACTTTATCATAATTTCCAGATTCTCAGTATTATTTTCAAAACTCTTATTTTTCATTTCAGCTGGAAATCCTTTTAGTGTGAGCGTTCATAACGGTCCGTATGTTATCCCTGGGCAGCAAGGAGGTGTCAGCGACCAGAATCTTCCAGGGGTCACATATATTTACACCATCCCCCGATGATCTATCGAAAAGTCACTACCAGTATATAAAAAGAGACTTCCAGTTGAAGATGCTAACAACAACCATGCCTGATCACCTCATCTTTGAACTATTGCATGAGATTTAAAACGGTCAATATAATTTCTTGACACTTTTGTACAGTTTAAACATTTTATATAGTATTTTAGGTAATGGTTCCACAAAATTTCATATTTTGAGTTTTTAAACAAAATTATCAGCTTCTGTTTAATCAAGAATCATGCAGATATCCTTGAACAGTTCTTACTGTACTTCAAGATTTGACACAGAAAGTTGGTAGCCTTTGCTTTTCAATTAGTTTCATTTAATAGTTCCATCAGTAGGCTCTATAGCCTACTTAGTTTAAACAAATATCTAATCATTTACAAAGCTGAAAATACTAATTACAAATTTTACATTATTAACCTTTTATTTAAGCTTTTATTTGCTTGCCACCTGCTACATTTTTGTTTTTGCTACCAATCAGGGGCGTTCAAGACCTTTGTCTTTAGGAGGTATAGAGGTATTTTTGCCGACAAGTCCAAGTTTTTGAATGGGAGTTTCAAAATCTGATGACGCCACGTACTTCCCCATGGAAATTTTAAAACCCATATCACTTGATTTAGTGTATAGATTTTTCTATTTGATGCTTCATGTAGAGGTGTCTGAGGGGATGTGCCTCCGAGGAGTTTTTGGACTTTCAAAACACAATTTAAGGGCCCTGTCAACCCTTTGTTTTCAGAAATAGTTTTTGCACTGCAACTCAGCAACGGATAACTAAATTCAAACAAAGGTATACATTTCTAGAAGAGAATTTGCATACTGAACATGATGGCATTTTTTTGTTATTCTTAGTTTTTGAGATATTGTCAAAAATTTGTCCAAAAATGTCAAAAAACCCACTCCAAAAATCAAAAATTTGATAAAGACGTTCCTAGACGTTGCTTTCTAGATTCTGAAAATTAAAATTGTTCAAAATTTTACCAAAGCAAAATTTAGTTAACTTTCCTGTAAAATTTTGACCCTAGGTCCAAAATTACACATTTTGGTCCAAAAATAACCTAACCATCATGTTCAGTATGCAAATCTGCTTCTAGAAATATATACATTTATTTGAATATAATTATCCGTTGCTGAGTTACAGAGCAAAAACCACTTCTGAAAAAAGGGTTGACAGGGCCCTTAATGTGATTTGTTGCATAGATATTGCTACCTGATGCATCAATTTAGCATTTTCCCAATCAAAATCTGGGTTAGGAAGTCCAGAGACTCTTTGAAGAGTAGCCAAAACGTGTTGAAGGGGTGTCTGAAGGGGATATTCCCCTAAGTAATTAGAAAATTCTGGAATATCGAAACACTGTTCACGCAATTTGGTGCATAGTTTTGTCTAGCTGATGCCCAAAGTTAACATTTTCTCTCAATATATACTCGTATCTCGTAACACCAATTGGTAGACAAATGTAAGTAGTTAGAAAATTTTGGAAATTTGAAACACTATTCACACGATTTGTTTTTTGCATAGTTTTTTGTACCCGATGCCTCAAATTAGCATTTTCTCCCATAAAAATCTGGGCAAGGTACATGCCCAATAGAGAAAACATGTGCCCGTGAGAAGTTGTAACCACCCCGACCCCTAGGTTGACGAGGGTTAACATTTGAAACCGGACAAAGTTGAGAATTTGACCAATCTTTTGACCTTTAAGTAGTAAGCTAGAGGATTTCGTACACCAGAACTTCCGGTTTGAGGCATGATGGGAATGGTCAAAGGTCACCGGAAGTTCATTAAAGGGTACCGAAAATTCAATAAAAGGTCAAACGTCACGGTTCATTGATTTTATTGATTATATCGATTTTATTGATTTTTATTGGTCTGTATTGATTTTTACCAATTTTAAGACATTTTGCGATGTTTCAGGGTATCTTGACCTTAATTTAACTTTTTTAACACGTTTTAGGGTATTTTGAGCTCCTTTTAAGCCGTTTAAGGGTATTGCATACCATTTTAAGCCTATTTTGCGATGTTGACCCCAATTTAACGTGTTTCAACCTGTTTTATGATATATTGAGCTTAATTTAAGGGGATTATCTTGATTGGGGTGCTGTTAGTCTACATTCGGTATATTATTGCAGATTTATGCGAATTATTCCGGATTTTTTGCGGATTTTGTGGATTTCTAATACTAAAGGTTTTTGGATGGGAAATGAGGGAAAAAAATATCGATGTTGATCAAATCTAGCTTAAATTTCCCCATCTATATCCGTCCCCCCGTCCCCCTCTACTAACACACCCACTCAACCACACATCCCATACTAGGCAAGAACAGTATTGCAACAACTAGCACACTATATAGTGTAATTGAAACAAAATTATCTACTGACATAACCAAAAAGACAAAAAATACAGTTTGATTCACTTACCTATACTTATATTCCAATGCGTTCGTCGTCATCGTCTTGCTCATTGCTGACGTCCGTGTTGTTGTGGATATTTTTCAAGTGTCTCTGTAGATTGTCGGGCCTGTTAAAATTAGCACGCGTGACGAGATATATTGGAAGAGATATTTTACTCTTGTTTATTCTTCAACCACCAATGTTAAAATGAGAAAATATCGATGCATGTATTTATTACTTTTACTCCTTGGTCAATTTTGACTCGCTCTTTACTCCCCCCCCCCCTCCTCCTCCTCCTCTTCCTCCTCCTCCTCTATCTCTTTACTATCGCTATCCGCTTCCTCCTCCTCGCCATCCCCTCCCTTCCTCAGATTCGTTTGTCGTCCTTGTTGCTTATTTATTTTGTCGCCCCATGTAGCTCAATTGGTAGAGCGTCTGACTGTAGTTTTGAAGGTTTGTGGTTCAAATCCACGTTTGGGGATTACCTTTTTTATCTTAAAACAGTTGTAAAGGTTTCGTGGCCCAATGGTAGCATGTCTAACTCCAAATCAGAAGTTTGCGTGTTCGATTCAGGTCGAGAACAACATCAATATTTTTTTTTTATTTTTCTCCTCATCTCCCATCAAAATACCTATAATAGTAAGAATCCGCAAAATCGCCAAAATTCCGGAATAGTCCACATAAATCTGCAATAATATATCAAATATAGGCTAACAGCACCCCAATTAAAATAAAACAACTTTAATTAAGCTCAACATATCCTAAAACAGGTTGAAACACGTTAAATTGGGCTCAAAGTACCCTAAAACATCGCAAAAAAGGCTTAAAATTGTATACAATACCCTTAAACGGCTTAAAAGGAGCTCAAAATACCCTAAAACGTGTTAAACACGTTATATTAAGGTTAAACTACCCTGACACGTCGCAAAAATGTCTTAGAATTGGTAAAAATCAATAAAAACCAATAAAATCAATTAAAATTAATAAAATCCATAAAAAACTCAATAAAATCGATCAAATCAATAAAAAATTAAAAAAATCAATTTGATACATCCACCTTTGAAATCGGAAAAAGTTGATTATTTGACCTTTCTATTGACTTTTTTTACCCTTGACCCACCAAAGAAGGGGCGGACCATGGGGTCACCATTGGCACTTTTGATCGCTGGTCAAAGACGAACAATTTGACATTTTAAACGTAGAAATCGGACAACGTTGATCATTTGACCTATTTTATTTGATCTCTGTGACCCCGTGTGACTTTATTTGGGGGCAAAGGTCACCTACGTGTGTTCAGTTATTGTTTGCAATCTATCAATGCAAGCGAACATAAGTTGATATTTTTTGACCTCTATGACCCCATATGACCCAAGTACTTTTGTCACCCATAAGTTTTGTAGCTAATGTCAAGACAAGTCATGTTCCCAAATTTGACGATAATGCCTTATAACTTTTCTCGTTTTTTCTTAAAAATAAAGTTTCTGACCCCGTGACTCATCCGTGACTTTTAAGGAATTATGGAAGATGACCCTGGTCCCTTAACCCAAAGTTAGTCAAAATCGGTCATTGAATGCCAGAGATATAAGATATCAAAATGTTGCCAAAGGAAGAAAGAAAGAAACTTGTCAAAAAAAAAACTTCCGAATTCATCGGCAGGGTAATACTAAGATATATTTAAAGTTTAAGCTTCATTTATATATCTATCTATTATATAATATAATATAATATAATATACCATATATAAATATTGGTATTGAAAATTATAAAAGCATATATATATTGGTGTTATAGTTTTCACTTCATGTATTTCTGCACACAATTTATAAAGTCTGTATCTGTTAACAACGACCTGTATGTGGTAGTGGTTTTATTGTTATCAACAAAATATTTTTTTCTTAAATTGGCCAATATTAAAGATTCATGTAAACTGTTTCAGTTTGGCAAGTAATAAGTAGACTCTCAAAATATTGGCAACCTATTTACTATCAACGTAATATATCAAGATCAATTTCAGATAATAGATCAAGTCTGCTCCCAGTAGTTAGTTTGTGTTACACAGATACACAGATGACAAATCCGTCATTTTTGTATAAAGATTCCAGTTGACATACACATTACGATAGTAACTGGGTCCAGAAAAATTGAACCAATTTTAGGGCAAAAAATCTATATTTTGGTTTTAAAAAATTCAAAATAACATGTTTTTATTACAATGGTTTGAAAGCGGCTTTTGCGACACATTTTTATCTACATTTATCATTGAAAGTGGCTTCTAGAGCTATAATGAATATACATGGGTAATAATTAGGTCATATACATAATTCAAAATTCAAAATGACCGCTAAAAAGCTCATTTTTATTAAAATTGAACAAAACAGCACTTAAAATGCCTAACATCCTATCATAACCAACAGAAAATAAAATTTTCAGATACAACAAGATCATTCGTCCCCTTATTATGTATCTACTATCCTTCAAATAAAGAATAGCACCAGTACTAAGATCAAGAATGGCCACAAAATACGTTTTTATGCGCAAAAAAGATTGAAGCTATTTTGAAACAACATCAAAAGCACTAAATGATCAAAATGATCAATGGAAATGGTTAAGAGAGTAATAACAGAAACATTTATGCCTAATTAAGATTTTTAACATGTTTGAAATCCAAAATGACACCATACCGAGATCTAAAATGGCTGAAAAAGATGTTTGTATGCTCAAACACGGGTTAAGGGCTCTGTTAACCCTTTTTCATAAATGTTTTTTGCTCTGTAACTTAGCAACGGATAATTAAATTCAAATAAAAGTATACATTTCTAGAAGCAGATTTGCATACTGAACATGATGGTCATGTCATTTTTGGACCAAAATGTGTAATTTTGGACCTAGGGTCCAAAAATCATATTTTGGGCCCAAAATTTTACGGGAAAGATAACTAAATTTTGCTTCGGTAAAAATGTTTACCAATTCATTTTTTAGAATCTAGAAAGCAATATCTGGGAACGCTTTTCTCAAATGTTTGATTTTTTTCTTGGTTTTTGAGATATCGCCAAAAATTGGTCCAAAAAATGTCAAAATCCCACTCCTGACACCATTTTTGGCAAAATATTGCTTTCTAGATTCTAAATAGTAAAATGGTTCAAAATTTTACCAAAGCAAAATTGAGATAGCTTTCCCGTAAAATTTTAGGCCAAAAACATAATTTTTGGACCTCTTTTGGGACCTTAGGGCCAAAATTTCACATTTTGGTCCAAAAATAAGCTGACCATCATGTTCAGTATGCCAATCCACTTCTAGAAATGTATACTTTGATTTGGATTTAACTATCTGTCGCTGAGTTACAGTGCATTAACCATTTCTGAAAATGAAGGGTTGACAGGGCCCTTAAGCGGCTTAACAGCACCGAAACAATGAAATGCGCAAACTAATCATTGCAAAACAACTATGATGATAGCAACAGAGACAATTCATCCAAAATAAGGTTGAACCTGGTAAAAACCAAAATTAAAATCCATATTAAGACCTAAGGCCGCTTAAAAGTACTTATCATGCCAAAAAATAGGTTATATCGATTTTAAAACAGTCTCAAAACCCACTAACTGTTCAAAATTATAAATACAAATGGCTGTGAGGGTTACAATAATACATATCGGATTGTATTACGGTGTTGATTTGTTTAAAATTAAAAAAAAATGGCTGTAAGTAGGTCCAATTTGGCTGCCAACGTGTGAATTTTAACTCAAAAATAGTCTAAAATGAGTATTACAACGGTTTAAAAAAAATATTCAATAAAAATGACTGTTTGTTTAATAAAACAAACATTTATCCATAACTATGCCATAAACCAAAATGTTAACACGCTTTTAATTCAAAATGGCGCCAATAGCCCAAAATTACCAACAAAATACTCAAAACCTTGGAAAAACCTATTTGGCGGCCCTTTTGAGCCACATTTTAGGTACCAGTTTGAAGTTGAAGCTTTGTTGTGGCCCCTTAGACCATATTCTGTTGATTATTTTTGGTGTTGTTTTAATGTCAACGTACTCTGACCGATTTTTGAGCGAAAATATGTGTTTTGGGTACCTATTTTTACGTCATATTTTGCGCCATTTTGACTTTTTAACATATACAGTACATAATATACACTGAAATGGTTATGTTGCAACCTCCCAGATATTTTCGAGTGATTACGTTAATTATCGTATGTTTTTAATATTGTTATAAAGGTCCTACAAAATTACATTTTACTACCACTTTGGACCTCAGAATAGACGCCATTTTTAATTTAAAACATGTAAACAAGGATTTAGGGAGAATTATTTCTCTGCAACCCGACAGCTATTTTTCATTAATCAGTTTTAATTTGGGGTGTTAAAAATGTTGTTTTAAAGTTGCTTTAATTCATTTTTGCATATAAAAATGTCTTTTAGCTGCCATTTTGGATCCTTACATGGACACCATATTGGATTTCAATAATCTAATTTGAGGCCAAATGGTACTTATGTGACTCTCAAATCAATCTATTATTTTGATCATTGAAAAGATTCATCAGGAATGTCAATAGAACATATTAGAATTCCATAAAATAATTCAAATTGAAAACTCACTTGTTTTCCCATACGGTTACGCATAATAACGTATTTTTGCGGCCATCTTGGATCTCAGAACGGGCGCCATCTTGAATTTAAAACAGTATAACAACTTAATTAGGGGTTAAATGATGTTGTTACAATTCTTAATGTTATATCCTGTGAATTATTTATGATATTAGGCATTTAAAAGCTGTTTTAGACTTTTTAAATGAAAATAAGTTATTTTGACGGCTATTTTGAATTTTGAAGATACATTTTAACTTCTTTTAAACCAAATGTATTTGCTTTAGCTTCAGAAAAAAAATTTAAATAATAAATTTTGACATAAATGTACTTTACAATTATAATAGAAATATTGTATCCTGGCGGACATTTTTACTTTAAAAGATAGATTTTTTGGCCCCAAAATAGCTCAAATGTTTTGGAGCCAGTTTTCTTTACTGTGTTTCTATCATATTAATCAGGTTCCAACATCCAAAACATAAGAAAAATGTGTTAAAAATCAGTTAAACATCCTCCCTCCATTGAAGTTTTAGGCTGAAAACATAGTCGGCCTCCAAAAAAATTGTCGCTACAAAACATTTGGTCGTGACGTCACCAAATATTTGCCATCGAATATAAAGTATGAACCGGTAACAAACATTTGGTGCAATGTATATATGGTAATTCAGTACATATGCTATCTAGCGCGAAATTTTATTTGTTCTCTACTCGGTGTTGAAGTTATTTTGTTTGGAGTCACTCGTCATTTTGACGTCACGACCAAATGTTTGGTAGCGAAAATTTTGTTTGGAGGCCGACTATGTTTTCACCCTTATTCAGTACAAAAACTTTAAATCGATTTTCTCAGAACTATAGTTCACTTTACCAATTTGGATGTAACTCTTATTACATACTACATTGGTGAGGACCAGTTTAACTTAATATTTCCTCCAAATCTGAACTTTGTCAAGATTTACTTGTTACGTAAATTTGTATTTAGCTTCCAGTCTTAAAAAGGTTCTCTTGAAATCAAAAAAGTTTTTCTTCTACCTTTCAGTAAATTAACTTCATCATTCCTGTACTGTTCCATTTAATATTGTATTTCAATTTTACGATGTGGCATACCTGTCAAGTCTCCCGATTTAAGGTAGTCCTTCTGACCTCCCGATCGGGTAGCCATTTCTTTTTTCTTTAAGAAACAAATTTACATGTATTACAGACAAGGCCGTCCGCAGAGGGGGGGGGGGGGGACACCCCCAATCATCTGTTCGGTCGGCAAAATTGTGCTGCTGCCGGCAAAAAAGAAGGGGGAAGAAAAAAAGACAGGGAGAAAGAAGGGGAAGAAAGGGAGAAAAGAAGGAAAGGAAAAAAAGAAAGAAAAAAGAAATGAGGAAAAAGGAGAAAAAGAAAGAAAAAATGAAGGGAAGGAAGAGAATGAAACGAAAAAAGACAGCTCATGTTGATTCGCTAAGGAAAATTTTTTTTCTGTCGGAAAACTGTCAGCATTTGTATCCATCTTCAAGCACAGACTTCTTACGGCACGTGCCGCCACGTTCAACATACGTTCAGTATTCAGCTCTTCAAAACTGTCAGCATCAGCTCGGTGTTTTGTGTCGGCACATACAACTTTACATAGTAAAGTTTGTAAATTTCAAGCTTTCTACTAATCCTGCAGGTATAAAGCGGTCATTTAAAAGTTTTCCGATTAATCCTAACCTCAGTGACATGTGTCGGCAAAATGAAGGCGTACAATCTCCATCATTTAGCTTTTTGTGGGGACGTTTAGCTATTGAACTACAATGGGAAAATGTTGGCAAAACTAAGCACCAAATGGTGTGAACAAAGTTGGAAATTTCAAAATTGTCTAACTAATGAGAGGGCACAGATCAGACACCACGTGTGACTGTCGTGGTGTCGTTGTTGGGGTGGTGGGGGAGGAAGGAAGGTGTTTTGTTTGTTGTTGACAAATCCCGCTTGGTCTGATGGGGGATTTTTTCTACTGTTATGTGAACCTGAAATATTTGTTTTTGTTGATTAATTAATTATTTAATTAAAGAAACTTAATTATTGAAATCTTTGATTGCCACAGAAAGATAATTTTTTCTGGCAGAATGATATTTTGCAATGTTATGGTGATTTCCAATTCTGTAAAAATAGGCAATTGATTGCATGAACCAATTGAACAGATGATGGGAATTTCCCTAATTAGATCATTAATTATATCTTCTTTAATTACTTCAAATGGGAATTCCAATTGCATTAAACATGTTAAATGGTGGTTGTGTTCATCTTACATTGTATATAAATAAAATGGGAAATTCCCTGGGTGATAAAATTTGTACATGCCAATATGGGGGAATTTGGAGAATCAGTGTCGGCCTGTGTGTTTTATATTTATCAAAGAGGATAATTTACGTTCCAGCTTCTGATACAAAATATTTAAGTCAAGAAGAGTTATTGCTGTTACTGCTGGACTATTGTGTTGAAATCGCTGTTAGCTTTAGATTTCGTGAGAAACGATTTTGAAATACTTTTGCCACCTGGATTCCGGGACTTGTTTTACTGCAAGGATATATTCAAGATCTTTGTGCTTAAAGACTGAATTATTTTGGACTATAATGCACACCACACGGATTATATTGGAAATATCCTAGGATCGCGCGGATTACGCAGCGGTTTCAGTAAATTTATTTTGTAATATAAAGACAAAGTTGATTACGATAATTTGTGAAGATAAAAAACGAGTATTATTAAATGGTATGAACTTCTTAAGATTTCGAATCAAGCACAGTGTATTTTTTTGTTTTATTTAAGAACCCGTAAGGTGATTTTGGCCTCGGTCTTTTCAAATCTGTGACCATAACACTACCATTCGCCTAGTGTACTCTGTCATGACAGGGGCCCCCATGTGACTCCCTTATTGGTTCCTTGTGCTTTTTTTTTTCTCTCACTGTTTTTTGCCAATGGGATCATTGGGTTCTTATGTCATCATAAGGGGCATTTGTTAAATCATTGTCATTTTGTTTAACATTGCTTAACCCTCGTTTACCCAGGCTATTTTTTGTAACACGTCTACCCTGCGCCACCTATGGACTTGGTTTGTTATCAACAGATAGCTTCAGCTTCATAACATGCATAATTATATTTTTCAAAATGGCGACTTAAAATTTCCGAGGACTCACCAATCCCCCCTACAGGGAGCACACCAGTAATTCAGCTCCCATAGGGTTTACATTTCAAGCCTTTTGAGCAACATTTACTTGTCGTGACACCTATCAATGTGTTCAGAACGGATGAAATGTTAACATATGTTTCAATGTTGGGGGTTTATGTGATTAGATTTTGCGCTAAGAGTCGCCAAAGAGCGATTTACTGGTGTGCTCCCTTTGAATAGTGACGAATTTTATGAAACAAATTTTCTTCCATATATATTCTAAAATATAAGTGCTCTACGACATCAAAATCCCGTGAAAACCTCATTTCAACTTACTAGACAAATCCACAAAAACACACATTTGCAACTTTTTGACGCATTTCACTATCGAGCAAGTTTAAACAAAAACTTGAGTTTCATCACTTACTTTCTTGTCCTCAAATTTACC
Organism: Ophiothrix spiculata; assembly: GCA_000969725.1. NCBI lineage: Eukaryota > Metazoa > Echinodermata > Ophiuroidea > Amphilepidida > Ophiotrichidae > Ophiothrix > Ophiothrix spiculata. The sequence continues at coordinate 50,409 of JXSR01S005666.1, read as the reverse complement.
TTTCTTTTTTCAAAATTAAACTTCCCTTGACTTTCCAACTTTTAAACATCTGAAATAGCTATCATAGTACAAAAATACCCCCACCCCCGTCGTTTAACCCAACTTTTTGAGCTTTTGATGATGCTGAGTCCAATTTTCAATTTTCGTGTCAATTGCATGGAAATGATAATATTTCAAATTTTCAACGATTTTGGGACATATTTTTCACTTACAGAGCTCTTAAAATTCAGTTGGTACATAAATTAGTTTAAAAATGATTTCAAAATGTTTGTTAATGCCTATTATTTTTAAAAGACTTTAAAAAATTAATCTAGAAATGGTCGATTTTGGCCAATTCCTATTGAAGGGAGCACACCAGTAATTAAGCTCCCATAGGGTTTACATGTAAATATATGGTAATATTACGGCCGATTTCAAGCCTTTAGGGCAACATTTACTAGTCGTGACACCTATCAATGTGTTCAGAACGGATGAAATTTTAACATACACACACCCACACCCCCCCTCCCACACCCCCACACCCACACACATCCTGAGTCACCCAACTTAGACGGGCTACCCTAACCCTACCTTAAGTGATTTTTTCATTACCCAAATGCAAGGGGTTTGTTGCTTTGTGTTTTTTTGCAGCGGGAAAAACCCCTTAGTGCAGGTTACAATACCCCCACCCCTGGGTGGACGAGGGTTAAGTATTTACTTGGTGTGTTTTGCTATTTAGGGGGTACTCACATATAGGATGTGCCGCTGGAATGGGTCGCTTTTTCAGAAAAAATCCCTAAACATGGGTCCAGTTTTTTAGCACCAAAATCCCTAAACACGGGTCACATCTTCAAGAAAATACGCTAAAATGGTCCAAAGAGTGAAACATTTTGGAAAATCAGCCCATTTTTGGAGCAAAATCCCTAAACCCGTGTACTTTTAATCAACCCCCCCCCCCCCCCCCCCATGGCCGTGTTACAAAATAGCCTGGTTAGATGAGGGTTAAAGGCGCAATTCATGATTCTCATGTGAAGACAACCTCACCTCTTTTCTGGCTAAATAAAAAGAAGAGTACAAAATAAATGTATTCTGCAAATTCACTTGATTCCGACCATTCCTTTTCAAGTTACAAGCTGTTCAGTATTTCAAAAATCACTACAGGCTTCAGTGTTGTAATTACTGTCGGGGCCCGACAGTATAGTAAAATTACACATTTTCTCACTTTTCTCAAAAATGCAGGCACATTTGAAAGAAAGGTTTTGGGGTTGTAGCATACACTAGACAAGAATTTATTCTAGCTAAAACACTCAATTTTGATAGAAGTGACCTTGAGGATGAAAAGTGGATCATACATGAATCGGGAATATAAACATTCAAACTAAAACATACATTGCCATTTTTAGTGGGACATTATCCAACGCGTAACGATACCAAGTTCACAAAAATCGGCCAAGGAGTTATGACGTCATAAATGACTTTCAGGTCGAAAAATCAGAATTCTGGCAAAAATGGCCACCAAAATCAATTTTTTTTTTATATGACGGAATTTCATCGGTTTTTTTGCAAATAAAGAAGAGAAATGGTACTTCTAACATGCACTGCAAGTTTCAGCCTCATTGCCATAGCATGCATGTATTTTTCAAAATCTCCATAGCCTATTATTGGCGGGGCACAGACAGTAATTAGATAATTAGGCCTACTCATTTTCTCACTTTTCTCAAAACTGCAAGCACATTTTTGAAAATGGTTTAGGGATTGTAACATGCACTACAATGTCATGCACCTTTTTAAAGATCATTTGGTACTTCCAACTTCTGTTACTGCGTGCTGGAGATATTGAAAGTAACCCAGGTCCGCGGCGTCCTAAGTTCCCTTGCGGAGAGTGTCAAAAAGCCTGTACAAGCTATAGAGGAACCAAAGCAAGCATTAAATGTACCGAATGCAACACCTGGTTTCATTCAGACTGTGTGAACCTTACTGATTCAGCACTTGAAATATTATATCGCTGTGATCTCCCTTGGGAATGCTTTAATTGTGGTCTACCCAATTACTCGTCAGGTTTGTTTGACTCCACCATCCTTTCAGATGAGTCAAACAGCAGTACGTCATCAAACTGCACTCGCTCTTCCACTAACTCTTATAACCCAGGATCACCATTGGCCATCTCCTCACCAAACAAGACAACCAATAGAACATTCCAGAGCCTCCGCTTACTTGAAGTAAATTTTCAAAGTGTTTTCTCTAAGCGTGAAGAATTTTGGTGCATCTTAGATGCTGTTTAGCCTGATGTCATATTCGGGTGTGAGACATGGTTGAACCCTTCTAAAACCAATGGGGAGATCTTTCCACCTGGTCACGAGTACGACATCTATCGTCTTGACAGAAGCGACGGCTATGGAGGGGTTCTACTCGCTATCCACAACAGCCTCAACAGTCATCAGATTAACATCCAAACAGAAACAGAGTTAGTCGCTGCCAAGATAATTAACGACAAGCAACCGATCATCATTGCTTCACTTTACAGGCCTACCAACAACAATGTAAAGTATATGGAAGATCTGACTAACACTCTAGGCCACTTATGTCAGAGTAATCCAGGAGCAGCCGTCTGGATAGGGGGTGATATAAACTTGCCAGACATTGACTGGGAAACTCTCAGCATCATTTCCAACCAATATAGAGTTGCCATCAACCAGAATTTCCTGGACTTTATCGACAATGCTGGCCTTGAACAGATGGTTGACTTCGCAACAAGGGGGACAGTACCTTGGATATCTTTGTGACAAACAGGCCTTCTCTGACCAACAAGTGTTGTGCCCTTCCAGCCCTAAGTGATCATGTCTTGGTCTTCATGGAAGTTAACATCAAAGCAACCAGGCGCAAACCACCTCGTCGAAAGATCTTGCTCTGGAACAAGGCTGATATGGACACTGTTCGTAGGGGAACTCGTCAGATGTCTGACGAATTCATCGCTAAATACAGCACCACTACTCCGGCTGGGGAACTAGCTGATGCACTCGAACAGGAGCTGTTGCGAATTATTAACCAATGTGTCCCATCGAAAATGAGCACTACCAGATGTAACCAAGCTTGGTTCAACACTGACACCAAGCGTATACTGAGGCGAAAGAACAGGCCCCATGACACTCGGGAGGATTGACAAGGTTGCACAGAATTGACAAGTTGCCCAATATTGCGCAAAGTTTCAGAAAGTTACCCAAGGTTGCACAAGGATTTTGCGCAACTTTATGTAACTCTGCGCAACATTGCGCAACATTGGGTAACCTTTGGCAACTTTGCGCAACATTTGGCAACCTTGGCAACTTTGCGCAACCTTGGGCAACTTTGAGCAACCTTGGGCAACATTGGGTAACTTTGCGCAACCTTGGGTAACTTTGCGCAACCTTGGGCAACCTTATGCAACCTTTGGCAACTTTGCGCAACATTGGTTAACTTTGCGCAACCTTGGATAACTTTGCGCAACCTTGGGTAACTTTGCGCAACCTTGAACAACTTTGCGTATCATTTGGCAACCTTGGGCAATTTTGCCCAACCGTGAGCAACTTTGCGCAACCTTGGGCAACTTTGCGCAACATTGGGTAACTTTGCGCAACCTTGGTTAACTTTGCAGAACCTTGGGCAACTTTGCGTAACATTAGGCAACCTTGGACAATTTTGCGCAACCGTGGGCAACTTTGCGCAACATTGGGCAACTTTGAGCAACCATGGGCAACTTTGCGCAACCTTGGGCAACTTTGCGCAACATTGGGCAACTTTGTATAACTTTACGCAACTTTGCGCAATTTTGTGGACACTTTGTACAACCTTGGGCAATTTGATACAACCTTGTCAATTCTGTGCAACTTTGTCAATCCTCCCGAGTGTCATGGGGCCTAAGAACAGAGCCTTTAAAAAGGCACGCCGAACCAACAAGGCCACTCACTGGGATCGCTTCAAACGCTTGAAAAAAGAGGCTAGAAAGGTTTGTCGCTCTTCATACAATAAATACATCAATGACATAATCAACAGCACACCTGCAAATGGAAGGAACAAGAAATTGGGTGCTTTTGTAAAAGCTAAGCGACGTGATCAAACAGGCATAGCTCCACTCAAAGATGGAGGTTACCTTCACACTGATCCCAAAGCTAAAGCCAGCATCCTGAATCGCCAGTTCACATCTGTGTTCTCCGCTGATAATGGCACCCCTCTACCAGACCTTGGAAACACCTCAACACCTTCCATGGGTAATATCCATGTCAATAAGAATGGTGTTATCAAGCTGCTGAGGAACCTAAAACCGCACTCAGCGTCTGGCCCAGATGGGATCCCCACTATGTTTCTTAAACATACCGTACTGCAGAGGAGATCGCACCAGCTGTGAGCCTGCTATTCCAAGCTTCACTGGACCAAGGAAGCGTACCTCCACAATGGAAGAAAGCCCATATTGTTCCACTATTCAAGAAAGGTAGTCGCCATGATGCAGCAAACTACAGACCGATTTCGCTAACTTCAGTCCTCTGCAAATTATGCGAACACATAATTCACTGTGCAGTAATACAACATCTTTCCGATAACAAGATCCT
>JXSR01S005664.1:60191-72896 GCA_000969725.1 Ophiothrix spiculata | reverse complement strand
GATTATAAGATAACAAAGACTTGTTGCACCAAATATTTGATAGCTCCAAAGAACTATGTTTTGACCCTTAGAATGCTTTGTGACAGATGGATATAAAAGTCCAGGTTTAATTCATGCATCGATGAACGTTTCATTATGTCAGCTGCATGGTATTGAAAGTTGCTGGTTGATATCATTTCCCTGAATTCCCGGGGGAGGTGCTCCCTAAATTAGATGTCATCTCACTGATTGCCCCCCCCCCCCCCCGATTTTTCGAGCCAGGGGGAGCGAGTGCCCCCCCCCCCCCCTGCTCCGGCAGCGTAGCTAGGAGGGGGTGGGGGGCAAGTTGCCCCGGGCGCCAACTCTAGGGGGCGCCAAATCTCCCCTACATGAAAAAAAATTGGACAAACAACAGGGGACATACTGCTGAAATTAGCCAATTTTTGTCTAATTTTTTTGCGCGCCCTTAAGATTTCGGTACATTTCAGCTTAAATAAGTAAATAAAACTACAAAAAACGTAAAATTTTTAGCGCGCTGGAAAAAAATGTCGGCAAATTTTAGCAGAAATTACCCATTTTAGCAAAAAAAGAGGAGTTTTTCAAAGCTGTTGGAATTTTTTTTTTTTTTGGGGGGGGCACACCTTTTCAAGTTGACTTCCCCCCCCCACCCGAGGGGGGCGCCAGTTTCAATTCTTGCCCCGGGCGCCAGACACCCTCGCTACGCCCCTGCCCTGCTCTCTCACAAAACGACCCCATTTTCTGAAACAAAATGCTCTCAATGATGATTACCCCTAAATTGTCAGTAACCAGGAACACATTTTTACAAATGCTCCCACTACTAAATGACCCTATTTTTAAGACATAATGTTCTTACTAAATGACCCTACTTTTGAAACACACAAGCTTCCAAATATAGCCCTAACCCCCGGAATGCCACATAAATTCCATTTATACTAGTGCCAACCTGTATGAGGCTACTTTATGTGAATATACCTATTATGACTAACCATCTACAATCATGGAGAGTTTCATACGGTCTTTCAAAAGCATTGAATGTGCAGAAGTTTATCGCAAATACCGACCCCAATGGTCCGATGAACTCATAGAGACCATCATTGCAGATACCGTAGGAGAGGAAGATAATATTCATAGAGAGGTGAGTTCTAATGGTCTCCCTGGTAAAAATCGAGTACAATTCTAGTGATTCCTGAGCAGCGTTCGAAATTCTGGTTGTCCGGTTGTCCGGGACAACCAAATCTAGTGCCGGACAACCTTAATTAATGCAATGGTTGTCCGGCGGACAACCATAATTTTTCAAAGTCAAATAAACATACTTCTTAGCATGTTTTTTTTTCAAAACTGGAACTTTCGATAAAATTGTAAAATGTTTGAGCATTTTTCTTCAATTCCCTGATCGCCGTAAAAATATGACTTTTTATCAATTTTGCTGTTGAAAAAATAGAAGTAGGTAGGTGTCTCGTAGTTGTCTGTGCGCTTGGGAGACCATTTTTTGCTTGTCAGTTTTGAAAAGCTACGTCAAAAAAATTTGGAGATACGTTTTTGAGTCTGGCGGACAACCAAATTTCTGACGGACAACCAAAAATTACAACCTGGTTGTCCGTCGGACAACCATGAATTTTTCCTTAATTCGAGCGCTGTTCCTGAGTACACATTTCAGAGTCGGCGGAACTCACAATTCGGATGTATATACGTATGATCTGAATTTAGATATCCCGTATCAAAATTCTGATACCCGTATCTGAATTTGGATTAAAAACAGCTGAAACGGGATATCAGCTGAAATGAATATTCAGTTTCGCCGCGCACTATGGCGGTATATACAAAAGTCTATAACATTATCATTCAAGGTTGGCCGGTATTTCCCGGGGCGGTAAATACCGGGCGGTAAATACCGGTATTTACCGGTAAATACCACCAAGCAAATTTTGGCTAAAGTGGGAAATACCGGGGAATACTGGGAAATACTTGAAAAAGAAGTGATTTCAAAGCTTTTCTGCTTTGAAACATTAATTATATTAATTAACTACCACAGAGAAGCTCATAAGACACAAAAATCATTCCCCTAGGGTTGGAAGGGGTAAGTGGCGTTTGTAGTATTTATGCCTGTAAAATATACTTTATTACTTGTAAATTACATGTTTTTGTCATAGATAATTTAATTATTCAAGCAAACCAATTTAAAATTGTTCACATAACATTCTAATGAGAAAAGAATACTTAAATTAGGATAACCCCCATGGGATCTTGAAAATACATATTTAGTGAATGGTATTTTCCCATGTATCGACCAGGTATTTCCCAGTATTTCCCGGTATTTACCAGTATTTCCCACCTAGGCGGGAAATACTAGTATTTCCCGGGAAATTGCCAACCTTGTTATCATTATTTGTCATCTAATTCTAAACTAAACTAAACTTTTTTGAGTTCAAGCAAAAAAATCAGCTTTTTTATTTGACCACATAAACATGTTTTTTCAGTCATATACATTTGTTACTTGGTACGTGAAAAGTATTTCCCAATCGGAAATTGTAAAGTTCGTCTATCCGTGCATGAATGAGCACATGTTTTGTTTCAAAAATGTCACAAACGTTACCAAAAAGTTACACCAAAATGTCACAAACGTTACAACACAAAACAATGCATTAAAATAAATCCTGGCGATAAAATTTTCTATAATTTTTATGAAATATTTGTAATTACCCATAATCGGTGTAAAAACTCGTTGACACTTCAGAGAATTTGTACTTTTGAAGTCGTTTGGAGCAAAAAACTATTTCCGTGCGAGGTCACAAACGTTACCGAACGTTACATGAACTTTACTCAGGATTTTGGCAATTAATTTAATTTTCAAACATCTGCATGTCTTGACCCTACCAGTGAGCACCATTATCAACGACAAACTCCTGAATATAATGTTTATGCTAGGTTGTGTAAAAGTTTAAAAGTGAAAATTTTCAATTTTCACTTTTGTGAGTCAATATGGCATTGGAAGAAGACTCAGCTTGAATGATCAAATGTGTCAAAAGTTGACCTTGACTCATCTTTGGCCTCTTGTGAGTCGATTAACATCTTGTGGAAATGAGTCATGTGCGCTCATAAGTAATTTGACTCAGTGTTCAGATTTTATTTACGTCTTTAATGACTCGTTTGATTCAGTTTCGGGTCACATTGCATATGATTCATGGAAAACACATCTAAATGGGTCAAGTGACTCATCAAAAGTTTTGTGTGTACCAGACTGTACCCTTACAGTGCAAAACGCAACGCAACCGCACCGCAAACGGATAAAAGGAATCTGACCTTAAGACTGAGTGTCCCATAAAACCAAGAGTCCGCCCTATTTGAAATAACACGGAATAGGTATGTCGTGATCAATAGTTATGAACATGTGACAAGTATTGAATGCCAGGTAGAACACCGTCAGTCATTAGGACGCTGTATTTCATTATACCAGTACCGGGGGGGGGGGGCACACCCAACTTTGGTTTTGGTAGGGGTTCGCGGCCCCGATATCCGAAATAGGGAACGGAAGATTGGCTCCATTTCAAGAATAAATTGGGAACTTTTTGCTTTTAGAGCCCAAATTAAGCCCCCAAAAATTAGTTCTCAAGGGTCATAAAATTGGGTCACGTCAGTTCTCTAGACCCCCTTTTCAGAGGTCTTGGGAACTAAACTTTAAAACATGAGGCTAGGGAACTGGAAGGTTTTAAAAATAGGGCTTGTGAATTAAGGATTGTGTTTGAAATGGGGGTCTAGGGAGCGGCAGACAGGGCGTGAAAAGGGGGTCTTGAGGGCCGCACATGCCCGTATCACCTTTCTAGGTAAGTGCCCCCCCCCCCCCCGGCACCGGTACATCTTGAAGTGTAACATAATCATGATAATAAGCCTAATTTAAACTTTGTCTTTTTAAAAGTTTTTTTTGACCATTTGCAGTTGGCGGTTGACATTGGATGTGGAGCTGGTCAAAGTTCCCGACCTCTTGCCCAGTATTTTGACAAAGTGGTAGGAGTTGATCCAAGCGAATTACAAGTTGAAAATGCAAGGAATGAACCGACGAGCCCCGCTAACGTAGAGTACAGGTACATATCGAAATACGGTATATCGAAATGTCATTATTCAAAATCGACTAAATACGAAAGTTATACAAAGTCCAAAGAAGTGTATTATACAGGCTTGCTATTATAGTCCATATTTTTCTGCATGTCCCCCAATATCAAAGATTGTTTCCTTTTCGTATATTTTCTGAGCTGCATCTTCCCAACTACACTGTTAGAACGTTGGGCAAATAATTTACCCAACGTTGGTTCAACTATGAACAACCCAACTTCTGGGTAAATAATTACCAACGTTGCGTACAATGTTGGCTAATTACCTAACTGTTGGGTAAAAGTTTTAGCTAATTACCCAAATATTGGGTAAAATTTCATCAACAGTTGGTTAATATTATTTACCCAACAATTGGGTTGTTCATAGTTTAACCAACGCTAAAAAATTGCCCATCAGTATAACAGTGTATATGATTAGCCAACTATCGTTTCCTGAACGTTAGAAACGTTTTACTTTTGGTCAGAAAACGTTACAAAAATTTTAAAAACGTAAACTCATGAAAGTGTTGAGGTTTTTATATATATTTAATATAACGAAAAGTTTTAAAACTGATGTTTTAAGACGTTTGAGACCAACGCTTTAAACAATGTTAAAAGCTGTTAAAATGGTTTTCTTTGGAGTTTTGATACGTTTGAAACTGATGCAAAAACTTTCGAAATCAATTCATAACGTTTCAAAAATGTTCCCTATAGTGATCAATTCCGAACGTTTAGAAAAAAAATGTGTTTGCTGGGTAACGCCTGTAGTCTGATCTGATTCTTATTTCTCAGATGTGGTAGTGCCGAGAAGATTCCCTTACCCGATGCTTCTGCAGATCTTGATTTTCTGCAGTTTTGATACGTTTGAAACTGATACAAAAAACGTTTTTGAAACCAATTCAGAACGTTTCAAAAACTTGTTCCCTATTAGGCAAAAAAAAAAAAAGTTTGTTTCACGTGCGCCGCGCGCATTTCATTTTGGCGTCATATATTTGCGCATTTCATTTTTTTATTTGATATTTTAGAAAACGAAAATCAAAATAGCCAATTTGATAAAAAGACGGGAAAATTGCAAAATTATTACTAAAGAAGTGTTTTTTTTTCCAACAAAACCTTGAAACCAGGCAGGTTTTTTACTAAAAAAATCATCACCCATGCGGATTTTCAATCAAAATTTGCCTTAGCACCTCTTCTTAAGACAATACAAAAAAATTAAAATAAGATAAAACAAAAAACCGCATTTCGCATTTAGGTTTTATAACCACCAACAGGAAACAAACTTGTTTCTTTTTTTCTTTGCCTTGTAGTGATCAATTCAGAACGTTTCAAAAAAAAATTGTGTTTGCTGGGTAACGCCTGTAGCCCAGGGGGGTAACTAATGTTTGTTTTCCGGGTAACCACCCGAGTTCCACAGGTTCCGAAGGTGACCCTATGCGAGACCAAAAATTGGCCAAAATGGGTGAAATGAAACCCTATCTGAGACCATAAATCTACCATATCTGTTCGAATGGATACCTTATCCGGGACGATACCTGTTAGAATCAATACCCTATCTGAGTCCGTACGCAAATGTGATGAAATAATTATTACAAGAAATCATATGTAAAATGTAACTGTGTACCATTTGAACACTCTTAAGAAGTGTTTCCAGGTATTTGAAGCAATACAGAGGCACCATTGTCATCAATTCAACCATCTTTCATAGTTGGATACCCTATCAGAGACTTGAAAGCCAAATTTGATACCCTATGTGAGACTTGCAGAGTACGAGGTCGATTTTGATACCCTATACTGCAAGTCTCGAGACCTGTCCAGGTCTCGCCTTTTTGGTAACGCGGGTGGTTACCCGGTCAGAATACAAAGTTACCCCCTGGGGCCTGTAGTCTGATCTGATTTTTATTTCTCAGATGTGGTAGTGCCGAGAAGATTCCCTTACCCGATGCTTCTGCAGATCTATTAACGGGATGCGCTGTACTACACATGTTAGTATCTGACGATATATTCAAGGAGATCGATCGTGTTTTAAAACCTGGCGGATGGTTCGTCTTCTATGGATCGTATGTCGGTAAAACTAAGATCGAACATTACGATGCATCCATTGCAGAGGAAGTGACGAAATGTTACAAGGTATGTCTTGTCAGATTTGGTTTGAATCAGGGAAGGTACCGTCGATTTCGTAACGCTACATTTCTATATATATATATTTTTTTTTTGGGGGGGGGGCAGAACAGGGCACCGATGGCCATGTCTGGGGGTTTCATTCACAAAAACCCATTTTTAGGATTTTCCGTAAATTTACCAATTTTAAACTGACATTGACGCCAAGGTTTGGAAAAACTAGACCCATATTCCTGCATATGTTTATGACATTTTTCAAAAAACAGTCCAGAAAGGCAAGTTTTCCTTCTGAAATGGGCTCTTGGTGTAATTTGATATGTTCGTTTACCCTGTTAATGTGTTCGAAGAAAGGAACAAGTTGGTCTTTCCTTATTTTACCCACGTATCGTCCACGTAACGAAACCAATGAGTTGGTAGTATTCCGTTATATGTTTCCAGAGCTTTGCGTTCAAAGTGTTCATTATATTATTATACGATCGGGGAAACTGGAGAGCCCATGGTGCAACCATGCATGGCATTGCTTATAAAATTTGCCATCGTGTACAAAATAAGTGGTATTGAGACAAAGTTTTAACAAATCAAACTTGTTCTGTACTTAAATTTGTACGATCTTTGAAGGTGGTATCATTAGCTCATTTGCATAGAACCTCAGTACACACTGACTTTAATCATATGTTATGATTATTATGATGTCATTTTCTGTTCTAGAGCTTTGTGGATTCCTTCTATGATGGCATTTCATCGGAATATTCTAGTACAAGTAAAGACTTATTCAATCGAATGGCTAATTATGAAGAAACGAGGAGGTGGGTCATGTAGTTCATATAAATATTTATTGGTCAGGGTGTGTGGGGGTGGTGTGTGGGGGTGGATGGCGGGTGTCTTGAAGGATAATTAAAGCGTAACCAGCGGGGGAGAGGGCAGAAAAAATGTCTGCTCGCCCCTCACCCTCCAAATGAAATCAAGAAAAATGCAGAGTTTCAATAGTATATTGGTAATGTAACTGTGCAGAATTTAACCCTTTTATGGGTTGTTTTTTAAAATTTTAGAAAAAACTTTTGATTTTCACCAAAACGGTATTTTTTTATATTAATTTTAACAAAATGTTGATGAATTGTTACATGAAAAAGTTTGGGGATCCTTGTTGTGTCTGCACAAGAACCCTTTCGCCCAGCAGCAAAATTGTCTTGCCCCTCCTCGCCCCCTCGACTGAAACTTTCTGGTTACCGACTTCACTCGCTATCGAAAGCTCAGCTCTCCAAAATGGAGGCCTCTTGGGAAATTCATGACAAGCATCTTTGATCTTATAATAAGCATCAATTTTCATCCTCACTTCCCAGTATCTCCGACTATATGGACAATCGTCATGAAACCAACATCCGGGGCTTGGTTGGATTCCTCAATAGTTTCTCTGGATACTTTGCCTATCGCAAAAAGTTCCCGGATCAGCCTGACCCTGCCAAAGAATTTCAGAAAAGGTGCGTATTTCTTTCAGCATACATGCATGTCAATGATGTAAAAGAAAAAAATATCGCCTCACCTCGAACAAATGGCTCCTGCGCCAATACGGAATACGTAAACGTAATTTGAAGATTGTGTGCACAAGCGCTAGAGTTTCAACTTTCATTTGACACTTTTTGGTAACGTTTGTGACATTTTTGAAATAAAACGTGTGCTCATTCATGCACGGATAGAAAAACTTTACAATTTCTGCTTGGGAACTTGAATACTTCTCACGTGCCAAGTAACAAATGTATCACTGAAAAACGTGCTTATGTGGTCGAATAAAAAGGGTGATTTTTTTTTTGCTTGAACTCCTAAGAATTTTCCATGAAATGAGCCACATAGTTCAACAATTTGGAAAGTTTCAAAACATCTTGCTTTTGGTTTTATTTTACAGAAAAGTTAAGGGGGCATTGGACAAATTCAGCATCATCCCCAAACTTTTTCCCCCAAGCATTTTGAGATGTTTGCTTCATTTGAAGTATTAGCCGTAATAATGACAGCATGCAGAGCTGAAAATTTAACTCTTGCAAAAGAGTGAAGCATAACTATAAAAGAGTTAATTTTCATCTTTTGACTGAAAATAACAAAGGATTCACTCGAAAAGACTGGAATTTCACTCTTTTTGAGTGAAACAAAAATCACTCCAAGAAAGAACTAGTGACACATTCACTCATTCACTTTTAGGGTGCATGTACATAACATATCAATGAATAACCGCACATATAGCTTAAAAACTATTTTGCATTAACCATATAAAAGTATACATTTTAGAAGCGGGGTTTTTACCCTGAACATGATGATGATATCAGTTTTTGACCAAAAATGACAATTTTGGCCAAAAATTTCTGGAAAGCCTAACTAAAATTTGCATTTATGAAATTTTGAACTTTGTTGCTTTTTGGAATCTAGAAACAAATGTTTAGGAAGGGTTTTCTCAATTTTTTCAATCTTTATCTTGGTTTTTAAAAAAATGTCAAATATAGGTCAAAAAATGTAAAAAAAACCACCGCTGCCACCAAAATGGCAATTTTGGCCTATTTGTGGCAATTTTTCAAAAAATAAGATAAAAATCAAACATTTGAAAAAACCCTACCTAGACATTTGTTTCTAAATTCCAAAAAGAAAAAAAAAACTTCAAAATTTCACAAATGCAAATTTTAGTTAGGCTTTCCACAAATTTTTGGGGCAAAAAATGTGTTTTTTGGCATTTTTTGCCAAAATTGTCATTTTTGGCCAAAAACTGATATCACCAATATGTTCAGAGTAAAAATCCACTTCTAAAAAATGTATACTTATATATTGTTTATGGAATTAGTTTGAGAGTTAAGGGTACAAAAACCGTTTATGCTAGTTGAAGGTCTACCTCAGCCTTAGTATTCCCTTCTACCTCAGGCCACAAACTTATTGAACTCCCCTCTTAGTTATGATGTTGTTTTTTGCAATTTCCATATAACAAATCTAGTGATATGTTTCTTTCTATTTCTCAGATTACTAGACATTCATGGTGCTGATACCCCTGATGATCCAATAACAATGACCGTGGTTCGACGCATGTGGGTCAAGTATGGGAGAAAGCCAACCACTACCTGAACCCAGGACCTGTAGATTTATACCTCATGGGGTATTTTATTGTACTCGTTTTTGAGGTACAAGTATTTCAAAAGTACACGTTGTTCCAAAAGTTCACCTGATTTATCACACAAAGTGTAGGGGAAACTAAAAAAAAATAATCATTATAGGCTTCTAAAATAGGTAAATGCTTCCCATTTTTGTTGTTGTTGTCTTGGTCGTTTTTGACACCCTATAAATACAATCCTGGTATCACATGAGTCACCTTGAAAAAGCACCCCTTTCTGTGCTTTTATCTAAGAGCATGATACCGACCTCTGATTACAAGTGGTCCCCCATATATATGTATATTTCACACACAATTAAAATAAACCATTTCTTCTTAATTTGTTTAAAGCAAATTTGTTTTGAATTTGCTTAAACCAACATGACCCTTGGGTTTTGTGTTTTGTTTTTTTTCTTTTGTGATCAAACCAATATATAATTTCGTAGAAGTGACCTTGTTTATATAAAGTGAGTAATAAGTGACCTAGCTTGTTATATAAAATAGTTACAAAGTGACCTTACCTTGTTATATAAAAATAAAGTAAAATGACAAGTTTGAAAAATTGAATGAAATAATAAACAAAATATGCCATTGTACTATAATTTAAAGGGGCAATTCATGATCCACTTTTCACCCTCAAGGTCACCGCTATCAAAATTTAGTTTTTTAGCTTATAAGAATCCTCAACTGTTATATGTTTACGATCCCCAAACCATTCTTTCATATGTGCTTGCATTTTCGAGAAAAGTGAGAAAATGTGTCATTTTGTAATTATTGTCGGTCCCCCGACAGTAATCACAACAGAGTAGCCTATGAGGATTTTCAAAATGTTAAAAAGCTTGTAACTTGGAAACAAATCAAGTGAAATTTTCAGTATATATTTATATTGTACTCTTCTTTTTACTTAGCTAGAAAAGAGGTGAGGTTTTTGTCACTTTAAATTCATGAATTGCACCTTTAAACAACATTTCTGATTTCCTCAAGCAGAACTTGCAGCTCGTAAAACATACAACTAACAGTTGTTTGATGGGTTTATTTATTGATATTTTGGAAAATATTCACTGTTACAAGAATTTCAGGTCCTAAAGAGTGTTTGAATAAGTTATTGAATTAAGGGCCCTGTCAACCCTCCATTTTCAGAAAGTGGTTTTGCTCTGTAACTCAGCAACAAATAATTAAATCCACATAAAAGTATACATTTCTAGATGTGAATTTGCATACTAAAGACGCTGGTCTAGTCTATATTGGACAAAATGTGAAATTTTGGCCGTAAGGTCCAAAAATCATGTTTTTGGCCCCAAAATTTACGGGACAGCTAACTACACTTTGCTTTGGTAAAATTTTGAACTGCTTTACTTTTTAGAATCTAGAAAACAATATCTAGGAACGCTTTTTTCAAATGTTTGATTTTTTTCTTCATTTTTGAAATATTGCCAAAAATAGGTCAAAATCCCACTGCTGACACAAAAATTTGTGTCAGAAGTGGGATTTTTGAGATTTTTTGACCAATTTTTGACAATATCTCAAAAACTAAGAAAAAAAAATCGAAAATTTGAAAAAAGCGTTCCTAGATTTTGCTTTCTAGATTCTAAAAAGTCAAATGGTTCGAAATTTCACCATAGCAAAATTTAGTTAGCTTTCCCGTAAAATTTTGGGCCAAAAAAAATGATTTTTGGACCTAGGTCCAAAATGACACATTTTGGTCCAAAAATGACCTCACCATCATGTTCAGTATGCAAATTCGCTTCTAGAAACATATACTTTTATTTGGATTTAATCATCCGTTGCTGAGTTACAGAGCATAAAATATTTCAGAAAACGAAGGGTTGACAGGGCCCTTAAGAGTTGCAACTGTCGAATTTTTCATCTTACTACATATTAAATATGTGGAAGTTTGTTTGCAGCCTCAAAAGTTCGTGAAGTTTCATATCTAACCGATTTGCCACTCAGAATAAAATATTGAAATAAATTACCCATGTGAGACCATTTTTATGTACACTTTGATTGTAAAACAATATTAAATTAAAGTAGAAAATGTACAGAATTAAAGAAATATCTTGGCAAATTTATATCCACTGGTGACATTCACCCAAACACTTTTAAGCACCTCTTCATTTAAAAACTATCTCCTCTGAAATTTAAATATTAAAAATGGGTGGTTCCCCCCCCCTACCAGATTCGAACCCGGGACCTCCCGCAGCCCGGTCCATGCCCCACTACATAAAGCCACTGAGCAGGCGCTGCCATGGCATACGATTTCGTGACCATAGCTAGCTCCGGTCTATGACGTATTTGGACTTACGCGATTTTCTTGATCTTTTGGAATGGGATTTTGTGAGGTTCGGTGTTGTTAGAGTTAACCCTATAATTTTTTTTTTATGAGAGCTCGTGTGGTCTAATGGAACAGTGCAGGACTGCAAATATGTAGGTCGCGAGTTTGAGCCTCGCTACGACCAACGGGGCAAGGAATTTAATCTCAATTGCCTTGTTGACCCGAGCGATATTGGGGAGCTGTTATGGGGAATATACAGTGGAATATACAGTCTAAGTGCAGATAGGGTGTGTGCATCGGCCATGCAGCCACCCTAGTTGAAGCGAAATGAATGTGACGGTTTCCTGACGGCAGCGTAATAATAATTGGCGACAGCACTTTGCATACGTAGTAAAAAGCGCTATAAAAATCCCATTATTATTATATAAATAACATTATCTCAAAATATCATTTCATACGTACATTTTTGTTACAAATGTACATTTAATAAAATAAAACAAACAAAATTCATTATAATTTCTAAATATTTTATACGACTACTACAATTAACCTCTTTAACCAAAAATCTGTGTGGCCACAAATTTTAGTTTGTGTTAAAAGGAGTTTGTGATATCCATCATTTATTACATACAAATTCAATGCCAGAGACTCAAGATTAATTTTTGTGTTATCAGGGTTTTTGGTTAACAGATTTTGTGTTACAAATTTTAGTGATATACATCACTTATTACATATAAATTCAGTGCCGGAGACTCAAGATTTAATTTTGTGTTATCAGGGTTTTTGGTTAACAGATTTTGTGTTACAAATTTTAGTTTGTGTTAAAAGGAGTTTGTGATATCCATCACTTATTGCATACAAATTCAATGCCGGAGACTCAAGATTGAATTTAGTGTTATCAGGGTTTTGGGTTAACAGACTTCGTGTTATCAGGGTTTTGGGTTAACAGATTTTGATATAAAATTGGATGGATTGAGCATGATACAAAAAGATATTGGTCGAGCTATGAGTTTTACGAAATATCGTGCAAGACGCGCAGCGTCAAGCCCGATATTTCTAAAACTCATAGCGAGACCAATATCTTTGAGTATCATGCGAAAAAATCCATC
>JXSR01S005664.1:19944-34097 GCA_000969725.1 Ophiothrix spiculata | reverse complement strand
CGATAGATAGATAGACCGATAGACCGATAGATAGATAGACTAGATCATGGTTCTATAAACCCAGGCACTATGTGCATGGGTTAAAAATCACCTGTTGAAGAACACATGTACACAAGTTCTGTGTAGTGATTTCGTTCACCGATTACGTAACAGGTGATTGAAGTGCCTATTAAAAGCACCTAAATTATGAAATTGGGTGTATTTTCCACTATTTTCTCAACATTTTTCTCAAAAAACACCCTATCTGAGCAAAATTGGGTGCTTTCCTGACCCTATTTAAAAAAAAAAAATTTGAATAGGGTTGGCCGCTGAGGGCAACACAACATTTTTTTTTTGCCTTATAAAATTTACCTTTGAGCTGGTGGCCCATCCATAATGATGTTAATCCATAATATTTGCATAGCATTCAGTGGGTTGGGGAATTGCAGTAATGTAGATAAGGCAATTAGTGATAAAGCTGCTATACTCCTGCAAAAAAAACACATCGAAATAAGCAAAAGGAGGCATGTCAAGAAGCTGTAAGGGGTTGCTTCAAAACTCAACCAGCGGTTGCCTGATAGTTCTGGGCGGTTCAACCAGAATAACCAATAGCCAACCGCCCAGAACTGTTAGACAATCGTCGGCTGAGTTTTGAAGCCACCCATAAATAACCTTTGTCGAGCATCTCCCCATGCAGTGAGGTGATCTTTCTCCTGATACTGTCATTTCCCATAGGGTGCTTCTTTCCCTCCAGGCTACCTGCTTCAAAATAGGGGGTGAACTGTTGTCTTGGCGATAAGTTGTCAGCATTACACTGTCATGTTTACTATTTTTGTGTTTTGCTCTTAAAATAATTAAGCCTTGATATTATTATATGCATTTGTCAGAAAAAATATATATCAACTTTCCCAAATAGACAGAGAGAGAAATTAAGAGGTTGATTTCTCTTCATTGCTTTTTCAGTATTGAAGTGTTACGTGTCATCCGATCACGCTTTCTTGATTTGAACCATGATCAAAATGATCACCACACAAACATATTGCACTAACCGTTGTCAGGGGATGTGCGTGATCCAGTAACTGGGTGAGTTACGTAATCACTTCGATACTGAATTAATTGACAAAAGCCACAACTATAAAAGCCTCCATATTTACAAAGGTTTAAATAAGCTGCAAATCACCATTAATTGTTGCTTATATTTTCCAAAGTCTAACTTTCAAAATCCCCATAGAGAAAAGTCTATAGTCTTAAACTCACGAGCAAGTTTTCATGTTCAACCTATCATTTAAAGAAATATAACTGAAAATACATTTGTTTATAAAAAGTAAACAAACAAACAAAAAATGCGCTGTTATTTTATCATTAACATTTTTATAATTTCTGTTTACAAAGTGAAATACTATCAATAACTATTAAAGAAATTAATGTAAATATTTTGGTGATCTTGAATGTATACTCACATGTTAAGTTGAAATGTACACTTGAGTGCTAAGTTGAAATTTGAATGTACACTTACGTGCTAAGTTGAAATCTAACAAAATTCTTTATATTATAGAATATTGCTTTGCCCTCTTCAATAGCGGCCATAATAGTGACAAAATCATCGTCAACCAAGATCATGTCTGCCGCTTCCTTGGACACGTCTGTCCCTGTCTTTCCCATTGCGATCCCAATGTCGGCCGTTTTCAGCGCTACGGCATCGTTCACACCATCTCCCGTCATGCCAACGACAAGTTTGTTGGCTTGAAGTGCCTATGTGCAGGGCAAGGCAATAAAAAAAAAATGTAGGTTTAAACAATTTTTGTAACATTTTACTTTGCTGAAAAAAACACATATGAGGGGTGCTCTGTCAAAAATGAGAGGAAAGTCGCAAATTTCAAAATTGAGTTTATGACATATTTTAATTCTCTATAATATCAGCTTTTGAATGATATACTATGTCACAATTTCTTTCTTCATTTTTCATTCAGAGATCGAAATCCAAAGCAGTCCAATGAATATATTGCAATAAAAATTAGATGCAAATCAATTTCAAAGATACTGATTACTGGTGTATAATAGCAAAATGCAATCAATTCACTGTGTATAATTGCATTTCCTGGCAAAGTTGACCTTTGAAACTTTAGATATAGGTTAACACTTATGCATGAATGCGTTTTATATCAAAAAACAAGGAATTTTACTTTTTCACCCAATTTTTATTTTTGATGCCATTTATTCAAAATGTACATTTGCGACTTTGCCAGAGCAGCCCACATATGACATATTTAGACAAGGATTTTAGCACAGTCTAGCACTGCTTTCCATGGCATGGGGGCCTTCTGTCATATCTAATTATTACTGCTGGTATAAGCAAATCTTTTTCCACAATATCGTTGACAAAAGCAATGTCATTTCCAGTCAACAAGCCTGTTATATATATCGAATATATTGAAAAACTTTAAAAAAAACCCGGCTGAGAAATCACTGTATACTAGCTTTAGAGAAATTTGTTCAGTAATGTTTTAGTTGTCTCAGCATAATCTTACACATCTTTGATCAATTGCAACATATATCCATTTAAAAATTTGACTACATTTGTCGCTACATTAAATGCTTGTCTACTTATTATTAAAATTCTATCATGAAAAAAAATGTTGCTACCACAAGGATAAATCTGAACCTTCTATTTCAGAGTACATGTAAAGCATTAAAGAGCTTAGGAAATACATATTAAACTGGTGCAACTTGTGTCAAGTCTAGCAGGAGGGACAAGAACATGTTCAATATTTAGCACCACTTTCTACGTCAGGCACCACTTTTTACGTCACAAGTGGTGATTGTCTATTAATTGGTCTCTTAGTGTTCAGCAGGCCTTCGAAGCCGCGCCATTCCCAGACAAAATAATCGGTATAAATAATATAAAGTCAAATAATAATAATAATAAATATCATGAGAATTTCTGACGACAGATAATTGTTTTGGCAATATTGAATTACTTTCAAAACCATGCTCAAACTTTTATAGCTAATCGTGCATTTGTTCGTAAATCTCACAGAAAATCCTCATCAGCAAAATGAAAGTTCCCAGAAAGGTTTATTTTTTTCTATACCCTGGTGTTCAGTGAATACTGTGAATAGAACAATTCAAGGTGACTGGTTTGAATCTTTTCATGTATACTGACTGATCATTCTGATATCAATATCACCATTAATGATGCTATTTGTATTGTGTTCTTTTTTTTGAAATGGAATGTCCCACGAAGACTTGTAACAGGATTTTTTTTAAATAAACATTTTTGGGTTAAAAAACAAACCAATATTGACATTCCTACATACCTTGACTATTTTAAGCTTGTGCCTTGGACTTGCCCTGTAAAACACAGACACCTGTATTGGAAGAAAATAATAATCAATTGAATAACTCAGTTCAATGTTAATCATAGCGCAAATTTTAATTTCACAAATGTATAACTAATTCACAAACAAATTACTTTTTGTCATCACTGGCAGACATTTGATTATTTGAAATATGGCCAAATTGAAAAACAAGATGGTTCGTGATCCAGTAGTCTCGCCTGCGTATAGACCGCCTACTGAATTGACCGCCTACTTGATCATTCAGTTGTGGGGTAGATCCCAAAGGAAAGGTGGGAAAGGTCATACAATGGGGTCACCATTGGCACTTTTGATCGCTGGTCCAAGACAAACAATTTGACACCTTAAAGGTGCAATTCATGATTTTGATATGGCCTGTTTTCTAGCTAAATAAAAAGAAGAGTACAACATAAATATACTCTGAAAATTTCACTTGATTCCGAACTTCCGTTTCCAAGTTACAAGTTTTTCAGCATTTTGAACACCCATAGACTACTGTGTTGTAATTACTGTCGGGGCCCCGACAATAATTAGAAAATGACACATTTTCTTGATTTTCTCAAAAATGCAAGCACGTATGAAAGAATGGTTTTGGTATCGTAACATATACCAGTTGAGGATTCTTATAAGCCAAAAAAATCAAGTTTGATAGAGTTGACCTTGAGGGTGAAAAGTGAATCATGAATTGCCCCTTTAATCTTTGAAATCGGATAAAGTTGAAAATTTGACCCCAACAGATGGGTCGGACGACGGGGTCACCATTGACATTTTTGATCGCTGGTCCAAGACGTACAATTTGACACCTTAATCTTTGAAATCGGACAAAGTTCCGAGATTTGCTCCGGACAAGAAATGCAGACGGCAGACGGCGGACAGTTTTAAGGAATTGCATACATGTCTCTTCTGAAAATTTTTCAGGCGAGACAAAAGGGGGGGGGGGGAAACGAGATTATCTTTTTTAAAGAAAATAGAAACATTCCAAATGCCACCAAGAATTTTTGAAGACATGCATTATCATAGGTTAACCCTTAGCTTACTCTCGCACGCTTAAATACAGTCTAAGTCCGAATACGTCACAAACAAAAATTCTGATTCCCCCCCCCCATTCCCCCTGGGATTCGAACCACTGACCCCCGCTGTCCCAATCCAATGTCCAGCTATGCCAAGCCACCGAGTGTGGCCTGCCCAGGCAGCAATTTTCTGACCATTTATATCCGCCGTCTGTGACATATTCAGACTTAGGCGAATTCTTGATTTCTTACTGTAGTACTTGTAGTATGTAGGAGGGTAAGGGTAATTAAGACAGAAAATTGGAGATATGGCAAAAACTCTGCCACCATTTTAACCATCATGGAGACTAATTTCGATGATTATACAGATTTAGTAGCAATTTTACTCAAGCACAATAATGAAAACACTTATTCATGACATATGGTCTGGAAAAAAAATTTCATGTCACTCTGACAAAAAAGTACCTTTTGCTCGAACGTTTTTTAAGTTTCAAAAATATTATGCATCTTTGAAGATATTAGGAAGATTGTTCCAAAGTTTTTAAGCAAATACAAGAGAAAGCTCTTTCACCAGTATATATTTTTCACCAAGAACCAAAATTTATAGCATAACTGCTGTCTTGTTTCCAAGCACGGGTCAAAAAAGAAAAGAGAATATTTATAAGACTGATAGTCAAAGATAACCCAAGAAAGTCTCTACATAGAAACTTAAAATTTCATTGTGGTATAAGATCTTTCTTTATTTCACTTTTATCAAATGCTGGAGGAAAACCAACGTACCAAGAGAAAAACTTACAGAAGTAAGTATGGACTGAAAGTCACATGCACACACATCACCCCACAGGGAATCAAACCCTGGAAGGGGGTGGGCACCAATGTTGTTAATTTACCAGTAAATTGAAAACTGGGGTAAAATACTGGTAAATTACCTGTAAATTACCTGTAAATTAAGTATATAATTAAAATATAATAATTGGAAAAAAATGGGGGAAAAAATGCAGAAAAACCAAAAACATATTTTTATTATTGTTTTACATATTGTTATATTTTACTTATTTTACCTATATTTACCACTTTTTAGGCCGGTAATTTACTGGCAATTTACCATGTAAATTACCAATTTACATCTCTGGATGGCACTTATATTGAGAAATGGATATCATGCTCATTAGTGGCTCCTTAAATTTCACCCTAAAGCTGAGATCACATATAAACATACAGTACGGTTTTTGCTATACGCTCCCGGGGGAGGCACTCATATTTTAAATTGACTGGTAGTAATTAGCCTCATCTCTAAGAATATAAGTGCCTCCCCTGAAAGTGCATAGCGAAATTTAAAACATCCAAAAAATGTGAGTAAGTTTGATTAACTATTAAGAATCTTTCAACCTCAATTGTGTTTTATACGAACAACCCAGACCTTAATTTTTAAGAAGCTTGAGAGCGATTACTCTTCTACAGCTCCTCTGAAACTCATTTCAGAAGAGCTGTTATTTGTTCTTCTCACTCACTGAGGCCAACTGCATAACATTTGCCAAATTTGAAGCTTCACACTGAGAAACAGAAGTGAGACAGTAATTTTCTTCAAAATCATTACAAATGTGTACCGCCACGGCAAAAGGGTCCAGTTGTCGACTCCTACATGTTGCTCATTGTAGCATATCTGATGTATACAAATACCATACATTAGATATGCTACAAGGAGCAACATGTACGAGCCGACAACTGGACCCTTTTGCCGCGACGGTACACAAATGAGCACTTTTTCAGAAACGTTCAAGATGATTTATCTTTTCTTTATTGCTGTAGGTAGACCTAACACTGGGTAATATTTTGACAAAAGCACTTTGAACTCACAGTAAACTTTTTAAAATGATTAAAATAGGGCCGCTAGCTTATAGCAATTTCTTGAAGAGGTATGATGATTGTAAAGTATTATGTTCAGATCAGTAATAGACACTGATTTCAATTGTTAAAACCACTCTTTATAATTTGCTACCGCTCTTCTTAATTGCTAAACAGCCCCTCTTATTTATTCAATAGGGGCTTTACAGACTGCTCTTCTATACTGCTCTTCTTGAGAGCTCCAGAAGAACAATTTAAAGCTCTTCTGAAAAATTCAAAAATGAAGCTCTGCAACCCTTGAAAGTGTTTGCCTATATTTGTTCACTTACCCATTGCTGCAAACATAAATATTGAAATATTAGGAGAAAAATAAATATAACATAAACCTTTTGTGAGACAATGAAAACCCTTAAAGCAATACTATAACATTTATTAGTAAAAACAGCTTAAAATGAAGGAATGTGCCTGTCTGAAAGCGTTTTCAAGTGCATATTGTCAAAAAATTGTTTTGCTATTGAAAAATGGATAAAAAGCACATGCATGCTTCCTATACTAATACATGTGGAATTAATTTCGGATCCAAAATTTAATTCAACAAATGGCCATAAAAGAAAAAGTAAGCATATTTAAGTCAAATCATTTGGAGGGTATTACTATCTTCTCAAAAAAAACCCCAGTAAGCTAAAAAAAAATCAAAAGTCATGGGTGACAGGGGACGCTTCATTTGTAACAGTTTATAGTATTGCTTTAAGTAAAGGAGCATAGCTTTTGCAGGCTTGAAACTAAGTTTAACAAAAAAGAGGAAAATTCTGAAAAAGAAATTGCCTATGGACAAAATACCTAAAATTGAGCTGAAAAATCAAAATGACAAATAATACAGATATTTCTGCAAGAAAAAAAAGAAGTCGGCCAAATCATAAAAAAGTTCAAAGTCATGCCTATACCTTTTGGCACCATTTTGCATCATATGAAAGAAATAGAAGAAAATAAGTAAAATACGTAAAGAATCTGAAAACAATTATGGATGAAACTGTCAGGTAAGCTCCATACTATTTTGTATTTTAGTAAAAAACTTTAGTTGTATGTACAAAAGAGGTTTAAGATTTAGACCGATTTAAAGCTATACCAGGTCTAAGTCAAAATTACCACTACCATAAAGGACCTTTTGAACCATTTTTAAACTGCAACAGCTTTAAAATATTGAGGATTCAACCAAGAATCTTAAAAATCTGACAATATTGGCAGCGGAAAATATATTTAGCTGTGAAAATATTTTTAATTAAACCTTAAACCTGGTCTAACACTTAAACATCTTTGTGCATACAGACCTTAAAGTTCAAGCCATACTTGATGTGCTTTACTGCCCCATACAATAGACCTTTTCAAAACACGACTTTCCAAGAATTCCCAAAGCCGATTTTGCACTTTCCAGCAAATGCCGACAGAAAAAGTGACCAACTAACACAATACCCAGAATGTAACGTTTATGTTCACGTTAATCGACTGCGTACGAATTCGAACTTGTAATTCGGGTTAGCACTAGTGAGTCACATCTAATGTGATCGCCCTGATATGACTTGAAATCTTAAGCTTAATCACCCGATCTCAAATGGAAATTTCACTCTTTGTGTCGGTGAGCATGAGGTACCACCAGCCAAAGGTTGTTCAGAATTAGTGCATCTAATAATGTATGGGTCTGGTTATATTTAGTTTTCACTTTTATTGCACTTAAAATGAGAGAGAATTTTGTTTGGGGAAGCGGGTTAGCGCAGCAGTACTTCCCTCGTTTTGCACCAATGAGTCCACGACTGTCGTGGGTTCGATCACCGGTCCCGGCGCCTATGTGCATTTGGTTTTCAGTCCATACTCGTTTCCGCAGGGGTTTTTTCCAGGTGCTCCGGTCTTCCTCCTGCACTTAACTCTGTCACGAAATTTGTCCATCATAGTCTGCCCCCACCCAGGATATGGGGAGCTGCATAAAGGGTACATATAACAATCTTAGTATCGATAAGATGTGCGCCTGAAAAATAATTGTGACGTTCTACCTGCAGCAAATCATGAGCGGTTTGATCTAAATGAAAATTCACTATACAAAAACCCAGTCATTATTACAAAATCATGCATACTAATGACTTGTACTAGATAATATCTGGTTGAAAAAATGGCAACGTGATCGACTTTCCGGAGATTTCCGAACGGATTTTGAAAAGGTCTATTAAACAACTGCGGAGGACCATGCTGTGCTCCATCTTAGGACAGCTTACCTGCTAGACATCTTCAAAATCTACATGAAAAAGTTTCGAATCGAACTAGATTGCATATTCCAATGTTGAATTGGTGTGTGTATTTCAGTTCTAATCAATTTGTTTAAAAAATAAATTCAGAAGTCAATATGCAAGAATAATTTGCCAATCCACAATTTTTAGGTCAGTAATCAAGACTGCTGGAATGAGTTCCTACCAACAATGCTCCTTATTTCGGTGGATATCAGTTCTTTACTAGTTCTTACCTCTTTCATAATACTGGATAATTTCTAGGTTTTCAACGTCTTTTCCTGACAGCGCACTGCTACCCTGGGCATTGATGCCGAGACGACTCGCTGGAATGAGTTCCTACCAACAATGCCCCTTATCTTGGTGGATATTGGTACTTACCTCTTGAATAATACTGGATAATTTCATAATATCTAGGTTTTCAACGTCTTCTCCTGACAGCGCACTGCTACCCTGGGCGTTGATGCCGAGACGACTCGCTGGAATGAGTTCCTACTAACAATGCCCCTTATCTCGGTTCTTTACTAGTACATACCTCTTGAATAATACTGGATAATTTCATAATATCTAGGTTTTCAACGTCTTCTCCTGACAGCGCACTGCTACCCTGGGCATTGATGCCGAGACGACTCGCTGGAATGAGTTCCTACTAACAATGCCCCTTATCTCGGTTCTTTACTAGTACATACCTCTTGAATAATACTGGATAATTTCATAATATCTAGGTTTTCAACGTCTTCTCCTGACAGTGCACTGCTACCCTGGGCGTAGATGCCGAGACGACTCGCTGGAATGAGTTCCTACTAACAATGCCCCTTATCTCGGTTCTTTACTAGTACTTACCTCTTGAATAATACTGGATAATTTCATAATATCTAGGTTTTCAACGTCTTCTCCTGACAGTGCACTGCTACCCTGGGCATAGATGCCGAGACGACTCGCTGGAATGAGAAAAAAATGTAACGATGCTATTATAGTCATTGTTCTTGAGGGATTATGGAGATAATTTTGACATGAGCAGACACAGAGGTGACAAGTGTTGGATCAAGTAAAATGGACAATGCTTTCATTGTTATTCATGAGTTTAAACAGAGGGATTGTGGACACAATGTTGATAAGAAATTTGACATGGGCAGATACAGATGTGAGTAGTTATCAAGTAAAAATATCACAAAAGCATAATCAATTTTCTAGCCAAAGCGACCTTGATTTAGGTATTCATACACGCTATAGAGTTGTTCATCGCAAATCAACAAAGATGCATCCGTATGCGTCCGCATCCAAGCGTGATACAAAATATGCCGACGTATCAGATGCAAAGTTGTTGATTTGCGATGAACTCTGTAGTGTACTTGAATACCTTTCAACGACAAAAGTAATCCTGAAAACGTATGAATTAAATTCTAAATATTTTCAATTTAATATAGATACTCATCGTCACAAAAATATTTAGCAGAATCTGAAGCAAAATGCTAGTTTGCAAATGTTTGTTGCTTGCCGTTTTCAATTGTTCCCAAGCGCTGGACTTTGCATAATCCACAAACTTAAAGTGCACGACACGCGATGAACAGTGCGCCGACCTATGTGCACTGCGTAAGCCCACCTCCATAAACGCTGTGCCATGTGTGACACGCTAATTTAAAAATCAAATGGATTCATCACAAATCAACAACAGTTTGCTCCTGTATAAGGAGATACAGTGAGTTGTTGAAGGGAAAAATAGTTGCTCTCAATAAGGCCAAGAAAAAAAATTGTTGTGTAATTTTTTTTTTAAAGCACCTTTATGAAATTTGGGTGCATTTTCCACTATTTTCAAAATAATTTTCTCAAAAAACACCCAATCTGAGCAAAATTGGGTGCTTTCCCGACCCTATTTAAAAAAAAAAAATTAGTAGGGTCAGTCGCCAAGGGCAACACAACAATTTATTTTTTTCGGCCTAAATTGATTATAGAGGAGTAATGAGGAGGATCTGGATTTTAAAAGATTGCATGTGCTGTTAACAGTACACAATAGTTTTGCACATAGCTCAAATTAAGTGTGACTTATGCCAACTTAAACTTTCTGATGTGTCTGAACTGAGACTTTTTATTCAAAAATAACTTCACTTAAGATAGCTCGGGTGTACCAACCACAGCTTTTATGAACTCTACTCAATAACAATTGAAAAGATGACTCTTTTAATTTGTATATCTAAATGGTTTTAGGAGGCCATTTTAACTTAGTGTATAGAATGTGCAATTAAATCTACACTAACCAATTTAAACTACTGCTGTTTCTTTGGAGTCTCCCGTCACTATTGTAAGCGCCACCTGGTAATGAAACAACGTATCAATAGACTCGGTGATCCCAGGCCTTGGAGGGTCCAATATACCAACCATGCCTATATATGTTATTGACTCAATACTACAACCTTATGACATACACTTACCAATAGCTACTGCCGTTTCTTTGGAGTCTCCCGTCACCATTTTAAGGGCAACCTGGCTACCAAATAACGTGTCAATAGATTCAGTGATCCCAGGCCTTGGAGGGTCCAATATACCAACCATGCCTATATATGTTATTGACTCAATACTACAACCTTATGACATACACTTACCAATAGCCACAGCCGTTTCTTTGGAGTCGCCCATCACCATTTTAAGCGCCACCTGGCTACCAAATAACGTGTCAATAGATTCAGTGATCCCAGGCCTTGGAGGGTCCAAAATACCAACATTGCCTATACACGTTAGTGACTCAACACTACAACCAAATGTCATACACTTACCAATAGCTACAGCCGTTTCTTTGGAGTCTCCCGTCGCCATTTTAAGCGCCACCTGGCTACCAAACAATGTATCAATAGACTCTGTGATCCCAAGCCTTGGAGGGTCCAATATACCAACCATGCCTATACATGTCAGTGACTCAATACTACAACCATATGTCATACATTTACCAATAGCTACAGCCGTTTCTTTGGAGTCGCCCGTCACCATTTTAAGCGCCACCTGACTACCAAATAACGTGTCGATAGATTCAGTGATCCCAGGCCTTGGAGGGTCCAATATACCAACCATGCCTATATATGTTAGTGAATCGATGCTACAACCATATGACATACACTTACCGATAGCCACAGCCGTTTCTTTGGAGTCTCCCGTCGCCATTTTAAGCGCCACCTGGCTACCAAACAACGTATCAATAGACTCTGTGATCCCAAGCCTTGGAGGGTCCAATATACCAACCATGCCTATACATGTCAGTGACTCAATACTACAACCATATGTCATACATTTACCAATAGCTACAGCCGTTTCTTTGGAGTCTCCCGTCACCATTTTAAGCGCTACCTGGCTACCAAACAATGTATCAATAGACTCGGTGATCCCAGGCCTTGGAGGGTCCAATATACCAACCATGCCTATATATGTCAGTGACTCAATACTACAACCATATGACATACACTTACCAATAGCTACAGCTGTTTCTTTGGAGTCTCCCGTCACCATTTTAAGCGCCACCTGGCTACCAAATAACGTGTCAATAGACTCAGTGATCCCAGGCCTTGGAGGGTCCAATATACCAACCATGCCGATATATGTTAGTGAATCGATGCTACGACCAACTGCCATGGCGACAACTGAAAATAGATAAAAATGTGAGACAAACTAATGATGTCTTTCTATATTTTTCAATTATTGGTCTGAAATAAGTACGAATTAATACATATAGTCATTAAAGACTATCATGGTAATACCTTGACATATTGCAGGCCTAACAAATTAGATAGAGTTCATATATCGCATTTATGCAATTAAAGGGGCAATTCATGATAAATGGGATACATTTATCATGCTCAAGGTCACCTCTATCAAAATTCAGTTTTTTATCTGATAAGAATCCTTGACTAGTATATGTTGCAATCGCCAAACCATTCTTTCAAGTGCGCTTGCATTTTTGAGAAAAGTAATAAAATGTGCCATTTTCTAATTACTTAAGGGGCCCCAACAGTAATTACAACAAAGTAGTCTTCGGGATTTTTAGAAAAAGCTTGAAAAGCTTGTAACTTGAAAACGAATGTGCAGAATCAAGTGCAATTTCAGCATATATCTATATTGTACTCTTCTTTTTATCTACCCAGAAAATATAGGCACAGTTTTTGTCACATCAAAATCATGAATTGCACCTTTAACACACTGCTCCGCACACATTATCGATAACCCAAGTTATTACAGTTTTCCATGATACAAATGTTTGGGGTTAAAGTATTTGGTTACAAAAGATCGAATCTGGTATATGAGCACATTTCATCCTGCAAAAATGCAGCAGAGATAAAATCACATGAAAAATATGGCAGCTTTTTGTTTTAAAAAGTGACGCTGGCTGACAGCATCAGGTGCACCATTTCTAAGGAGTCAAGACCCTCATGGTTTAAGTGGGTAGTGAGAGCATACCTGTCAACATTTCCAAATTCTGATTCGGGAGACTAAAATTTACGAGTAACGTTTACGAAACAACTGACATATCAGGCCCAAAAGGTACACCCAAAAATAATCTACGTAACTTTTGAAAACTGACAAGCAAAAAAAAAAAATTAAATAAAAAAAAATAGGTCTCACAAGCAAACAATCGACTCATAGCATTCTCATTTTTCAATTTCTCAACAAAGTGTGGTGGGTATACGGTCTGTAATACATGTTAGCAGGACACTGCGGTTGATTTTTCCTCAAAGCGGGAGATTTTTTTTTCCCAAAGAAAAGAGATTTTTTATTCAAAGCGGGAGACATGGCTACCCAATCGGGATATCAGGAGGACTACCTAAAAGTGGGAGACTCCAGCCTTAATCGGGAGACTTGACAGGTAATTCAGACCTGAAACTGAATCTTCAAAAAAAGAGCTGAAAACCGTTAAATTCTGCACCAAAGAGCTTAAATTTGGCTGATTTATCAAGAAAAGAGTTGAAAAGTGTAACAAAAAAAGCTGAAATCAACTGAAAAGTGAAATTAAAAGAGCTGAAATCAGCTGAAAAGCTGAAAAGTTTCAGGTCTGAGGTATGGGAGAGTTTGGGGAACTCCTTTTGAAACTGTAAGCCGACAATACTAACCTCTTAAACCTGATGACCCCAATTGCCACGATTCT
This sequence comes from Ophiothrix spiculata, assembly GCA_000969725.1. Classification (NCBI taxonomy): domain Eukaryota; kingdom Metazoa; phylum Echinodermata; class Ophiuroidea; order Amphilepidida; family Ophiotrichidae; genus Ophiothrix; species Ophiothrix spiculata. Next base: position 20,509 of record JXSR01S005664.1, on the reverse strand, counting down.
TCCTTGTACACCTTCATCTGCAAGTCTGTCAACGGCTCGGCACTGTCCCAGTTATTGAACGATTTACACATGGCAAGAACTTTCTCAAGGGCACCTTTCACAAATATAACCTCTCCTTCACCGGTACCTTGGTGTGCTTTGGACTTGCATTGGACCCACATGAATTTGGTGTCGGAGTTGAAGGGCTGCTCCGCTAGACGGATGTAGTTGCCACGGAGGTGGTCAAGTCCCATCTAATTAAGAAAAATTTAAGAAAGTATTTAAATGTATGTTTTCCTATATTTTATTTAATTTAAAATCATATTTGGAAAATAATAGTATTATTGTAACATTTGAAAGTAAAAATCATTCCTAGGTGACAAGAATGGCTTACCAAAGTTTCAAGTTTGCATAAATCCATTAAGGGGTGAAAGCACATCACTCATTGTTTCATTTTTGCAAATTTATTTTTTACCATAACTTTTGAACAAAGTGCTTAAAGTTAATAAAAGTATACATTTCCAGAAAGGCATTTTCACAAGGAACATGATGGTGATGTTGATTTTTGACCAAAAATCACATTTTT
>JXSR01S005663.1:33548-44485 GCA_000969725.1 Ophiothrix spiculata | reverse complement strand
CTCACCCTGTATAACTCTTATCCACCTTGTACGCTTGACTTTATATGCACATTTTGAAATTGCTGACACAATTAGCTTTCAGGATATATACTTATATGCTCTTAAGATGCATATTTTTTGAAATCTTGAGGGTTTTATATAAGAAGAGGCTATATTTCACCAAAACACACATGTAACGCGTTTGGGTCCCAACTTAAAAAATGAGACCTTATAGACGAGGACATAACATGAACAAGGTGCAAAACAAGACGAGACGGGACAAGTGTGACCATACAGACATACATACTGGCTATAAGTTGAATAAAATGCATTTCCATAATGTATAATCTTTAAGATAAATATAAATATGAATAAGTACTATCATTAATTAACACATCAATGTGGATGCGGCGCTAAGATGATAAAATGAAAGGAAAAACAACGGAATAGAAAAAAATGCCTAGAACGGTGTTAGCAACATGACCCAGCGTTGTGTTTAACTATACAGTGTGTCTCAATAAAAATTGTGCAAGTTAAAAAGCTTTTTGCCTTTGCAATCTAGAGATATGCTTCATTAAACACAAATTTTGAAAAACCCATTTGTGCCACTTTTTCAGAAAACTGATTGAACTTTGTTTTTTTTTGATATTCAGTGTCTTTTCTGTTAATAAAAATGTTCATTTGTAGGACCAGAATGTATAAATTATTCAATATCAATAATCATGTATTGATCTTAAGCTTCAAGTGTGATAATAATTGATAAGCTGTCCATTTGGATGAGTAATTCACTTAGCAATATTCAATAGGGAAGCATTAAAGATGCTTGTTCAATCGGACTTAAAAGCAAGTAATACATCTGAGAGAAACCTTTGCTGGGTGTTAACTAACCATTTGCTGTATTCGACACACCTTTGAAAGTCTTCTGGCTTCAAAGAGTACCGGCGAACCTTGATGTATGGGTGCAATGCTAAATCTAAACATGTAATACGATTTAAAGTACTTCTCGAAATGTTTGGCCAAGGGTTTCTTCTTGATATTACCAGAGGATCATGATGAATTGCACACCGGACTTCATCGGTATTTGGCATACCGATAATAGCAGGCGTATTCCGAGGAGTCCGTGTATTTGGATAGGATATATCCTGAATTGCCCAAGAATCTCATATGGACTTCAGGTTTCATGATATTTCAGTACCTTGAAAATACAGGCAATGGTTAGTTAACACCCAGCAAAGGTTTCTCTCAGATGTATTACTTGCTTTTAAGTCCGATTCATCAAACGTAAACTGCGCTCACACTGCCATTCTTAGAGTGCTTTAAGTCCGAATGAGCAAGCATCTTCAATGCTTCCCGGACTTTACTACGCCTCTTTTATTCTATGGATAATATTTTTTTACGATGTTATGTAATCTCTTTTGAAAAGATGAACACGAAGGTTAGAGATATTACAGTTTTTCACCACCATTCTCCTTTTTAACATTCTGAATCCCTATTGAATATTGCTAAGTGACTCCTCTGAATGTACAGCTTATCACTTATTATCACACCTCAAGCTCAAGGTCAATACATGATTAATGATATTGAGTAATTTGTACATTCTGGTCCTACAATGAACAGTTTTATTAACAGAAAAGGCACTGAATATCAAAAACCAATGTTCAATCAGTTTTCTGAAAAAGTGGCAAAAATGGGTTTTTCAACATTTGTGTTTAATGAAGCATATCTCTAGTTTGCAAAGGCAAAAAGTAATAAAACAAATGGCATTTAAAAGCTTGGAGTTTTTCCTTTACAGTGATGTACCATTATATTACCCTAGTCTTTTGGTTTTGCCACAGAGGGCGCTTTTAAACTTGCACAATTTTTATTGAGACACACTGTATAATAATACGGCAATTTAAAGGAGCTAGGTCCAATTATCAAAATAAGATTCCAGTAACTTGACCACCCAAGAGATCTATATTACAAAAGAACAACCCGTTTTAACTTTAAGGGCAATTTTATATTTATGAGCCGCCTATACATAACTGTATAAAATTAATTATGGTACAATAGTTAGACACATTTTCATAATGCATCTTTATGTGAGCATCAATTTGGTGTCAAATTCTAAAAAAGCTTGGAAAAAAGTCGAGGCAATCAGACCATGCTCCTTTAATATTAGAGAAATATTTAAAATTTTAAAATGATATTCAATATAAAAGCAAACAACAAGCCAAGTCCATAGATCACTCGTATCAGAGCAAATATATGGGTTTGCACAGAGAGTAACCAAGGTAACAGGCAGGCGAAACCTACTGGGGAGAGTCGAAACATATCAGCAACAACTGAATTTAGCGGTTAAAATTTACTACAGAGATAAAGTGAACTCATCCCAACGAATCTGCCCCACCTATTACCCATATGTATCCCATATTGATCAGAATTCAACGTTCATGTCAAATAGGTTTTAAAAATACTCTACGAATCATAATGTGACAGTAACCTCTGTTTGTAAGATTTAAGTGTTTGATTGAAATACAAGAGCGAATATTTGTATCATAGAATTCCAAAGAAAAGGACCCGAAGTTCTAATGGTGTTTCAAGCAAGATCAGATGAGAAAACACGGGGTCTGAATTAATTAGCATTCCTGGTGGGATATGAATGGATCTGATCTGATCTCTGAAAGTAATTGTCAAAAGTAGCAGGCAATTATAACTGAACTTGAACATAAATCTAGCGACCTGAAGTTTAAAAATATCAAATACGGTAAGGGTGTTTAACTGTTTAAATAGAGGCAGAGAGTGGGCGAGATAATGGGAATTTGTACATAACCGTACGATTTTCTTTTGTTTTTGGTGTATGGTATGAAGGTTGGAATTATTTCTGTCAGCCCAAACGATATTATAATATTGTAAATGAGGAAGAACTAAACTATTGTAAAGAGAGGATAAGTATTCTCTAGGCAGGGAATGTTTAAATCTAAAAAGAATACCAGTATATTTGGAAATTAGGTTAGTGACATTTTTGTTTTGATAAACCAAACTTTATTGTCATCAAGTGTAACACACAGAAATTTAATATGGCAAACTTTAGAAATAGGTGTATTATCGATTGATATGAGGATGTTATCAGGATATACAGAATATTATGCTTATTTCTAAATAGCATAAAAGTAGTTTTATCGATATTCAGCGACAACTTGCTTGATTTGAGCCATGATGAGCCTGAGATCATAATTAACAGAGTGTACAAGATTATCAAGAGGACCCTATAGTGGTAGATGGTACTGAAGTTGAACATGTGATACAGTTTAATTTCCTTGGGTCACTGTTTACTACTAGCAGTGGTTGCTTTACAGAGCTGCAAAGACGTATGGCAATGGCAAAATCAGCTATGGTTGATCTGAATAAAATCTTGACTGACAGAAGCATCACGAAAGCAACGAAAAAGAGTCTGGTCTCTGCGCTCATTTTTCCAATTGCTACACATGGTTGTGAATTATTATTTATTATATTATTAATCACTGACACTAACAAAAGCAGACAAGGATCGCCTCCTTTGAAATGTGGTGTTGGCGGCGTATGTTGCGCATCTCTTGGTTTATGGAACGATCAAACATCAGCGTCCTGGAGGAGATACAACCAAAACGGCGTCTGCTATCGCATGTCCTAAGCCAGATATTCAATTATTTTGGACATATTGCAAGACGAGATGGAGACTCCTTAGATAAAGTCATCATGCAAGGTTGTGTCGAAGGGAGAAGGAAGCCTCAAAGACCCAGAACCAGATGGATAGACCAAATAAAATCTATGGTCGGATGCCCCCTCCATGAACTTTACAACCTTGTCCAGGATCTTCAGAGGTGGCGTGATGTTGTTTCAGTCGCGAGCTGTCAGTCATGACAGGACCGCACCGACCGACTGACAAGATTATCAAGGTTGTGGTTGGAAGCGAGAATGTTAGTGTCATCAGAATAAACGATAAATGAAAAGAGTTTACTTGAAAATGAAATGTCATTGAGATAAAGGATAAACAAGAGTGGACCCAAGATGGAACCTTGTGGGACTCCGCAGGATATGTTGAGGTTTGCAGATTTGTGACCATTGTAACTGACAAACTGAGTTGTATTGTCCAGGTAGCTCTTGAACCACTCCAAGACGCTCACACGAATGCCGTTGTGAAGTATTTTAGCAAAGAGGATATCATGGTCAATCGTGTCGAACGCATTGGAGAGGTCCAAGAAGATACCAAGGGTGTGATTTTATTATCCAGGTTTGTCACAATTTTACTATATGCATCTAAAATAGCCATGAAAGAAGAATACACTGAGTAAAAACCGTATTGTAAGTTATGAAGTATATATACTCTCAGTAGAGAGAGATAAATTTAAAATGTGAGTGAGCGGAGGAGCAATTAAAGTTCGGACAGCTTTAACGACGCGACGTCTGGTTTTATGACATCATGACCACAACTGGCGTTTGAATTAAGAGATGTGCATAATTTAATAACCTTATCAGGGGTAGCTGGCGAAAAAACAGGGAATTATTAGGTGAATGTTCTTTATTCAAGTAATCATGAAAGTTAGTGTTTGAATGAATCTTATTAGCCAAGTTAGGACCTACATGTATATTAACAAAGTCAGAGTTAAAATGATTGGCAATTTTACCAGGATCCGATATCAGGCCTTCTGGACTATTTAATGAATCTGAAAGATTGGGTTTGATTTGACGTCAAGAATTGAGTTCAAAATATTCCAGTTTTCAATGTCGGGGTACTTTTAGTCGTGGACACGTTACCTGCAAAGTGCTCAGTGCAAGTATCAGGAAAGTGACATCATTTAACCATTTGAATTTATAAAAGATGAATTTCATTGTGCTTTTCTTATTTTCAATTTCACTTAACTCATTCAATACTTGTTTAAGAATACGCCACAAAAGATAATTGCCCCAGAAAAATCATAGCACCCCCGGGTATTCCAAACTTACGGAAATGACACTAATTATATCATGAATGTCAATACCAATTTCGAAATCATTGCTTGGTCTTTTGAATGAATAATACGGAAGCTACATTCAAGCATTTAACATAGCGATCAATGGGATTTTATATTCATTAAACCAAAGTATTTGATTAAACGTTATACTGCTTGCCATGCGCGTTCGATATTCATATTATTTAAAATGTTCGGGTCTGTCAGAGGTAGAGTACGACACGCTGATATAAAACCGACACTTACTTTTAGGAAGGAATATTTAAAATTATCTAAGAGACTTCTTTAATACCATTCCGTGAGTTACAAGGAATAATGTGTGGTGACTTTCATGTGAACGTTTCCTGCTACACTGATTCAATTGGAATCTACGTACAACCAACTTTAATATTCTGTACCATGATTCTCATTCTCTGTGGAAACCTCCTGACAATGTCTGTCATCATAAAAGAACCCAAGCTTCATGATACCAGTTTTGCCTGCGTTTTCACCCTTTCGCTGACAGATTTTCTATTAGGACTGATAACCCAGCCGCTATCTTTCATGTATAGTATCAATTGCCATTGGTTTGGAGGTCCGGATGGATTCATCTGTCAATTTGTAGGATTCTCAATTTGCGTCTTGTGTTCAGTCTCCATTTTATCTCTTGGACTCATCAGCATCGAGCGATACATATATATCGTACATCCATATTTTCATCAAAATATAAAGATGTTCCATGTGCTTGTTTTTTGTGTTCTGTTGTGGATTTACGGAATCGTGGCATCTGTGTTTCCCGTTACAGGGCTTTGGAATGGAGTAGGTCTTCAACCTTATAATAAACTGTGCAATATACAGTGGCATGTGGAGCCTTTGTATCTGCTCTGTATGGTCATCATTATCGTCATTCCAACATTAACCGTGATTATTTTCTCATACATTAAGATACTGAGATTAGCATCGGAGGCAAAACGAGTCGACAGAACGCATATGAATTCATTTGGAAATGAATCTGATCAAAATACAAACCAATTAATGAGGATATTATGGCAATATATTGCCAAAAAGAAATCCACAATTTAATACAGTGACATTATTAATCGGTACTTTCCTTGTTTGCTGGATACCTTATGTAACTGCCCAAGCTGTCCAGGCGATCCGATGTCAAGTCAACCCGTTCTGGATTGATGCTATTTCACAGTGGCTATGTATCTTTAATAGTGGATGCAACCCTCTTATTTATGGATTCGCAAATCAGAGTTTCAGAGAAGGAGTAAAAAGATTTTTCAGAATTCATAGGGCATTGCATAATGATATTATCAAGCGTCAAACAAATGATTCCTTTGATAATATATTGATGGATAAATTAAAACAATAAGTAAAGCCTGATTATGGTTATCCAATAATATTAAAAGGTTATTATACAGGGTGTCCCAATAAAAATGCATCACTATTATTTTTGGTCATATCTCAGAAACCGATTAATAAAATGAAAAAAAAATCATAATAAAAATAATATAGCTTAGTCTTTCATCTGTGAAATTTTGAGCAAAATCCGTCGAACCGTTCTTGAGAAAATGGGAATTTTGTAAGAAGACTAAATTTTTCTCCATTCTAATTGGGTTTACCACAGTAACTCATGTTTATTATACCACATCTTTGGTTACTATTGATCAATTTACTTTAAACTTGCAAAGCAGATACCAAAAGATCACCAAAATATGGCATAGAAGCTAAAACATGATTTTGATATCTTTTTCAGCACTGCAAGTGGCACCGTACAGTGAATTCAAAGTGTAGGTTTTGCTCTTTTGCAGTGTTAAATAATAAAAGGGGGGGGGGGGAATGAGCTCACGTTTTCTAAAGAAAAACCTTGGCAGAGATTTCCTAAATGGAAAGTCTATTTCGAAAATCTTTTGTGTTTTCTGAGTTTTAAGCTTTTTTTCATAAAAAAACAATAACATTGTCAACATATTCGAATCACAATAATAAAGCAGTTATTCACTTCCTCGTGAAAATTGGAATGTCTGTTAGTCTATGATAGGTTGTGTTCAATATAATTAGTACATTAAATTTCAAGTACCTCTGCTTTTCACATATCCACAATCAGTTTCAAGGCACCTTTGTGTTAATTATCACCAACTTGTCCAGGGAAGGTAGTCGAGTGTGATCTGACAAGCTTTCAAGTTTAAATCAGGTTTATTCAAATTCTAAATTTTCAGTTGCTGTTGTTATTGTTGTCGTTATTGTTGTGGTTGTTGTTGTTTTGTAGTGACTCTCCTGAAGAGGTGTTTATTCATAAATGAAATGAGTTTTTCATTTAGAGTTGGCCTACTATTGTGATGACATGGTCATTTCAGATCAATAATAGTTGCAAATATGAGTTACTGTGGTAAACCCCATTGGAATGTTGTAAAATCGGGTCTTCTTACACAATTCTAATTTTCTCAAGAACGGCTCGACGGATTTTGCTCAACATTTCACCGATGAAAGACTAAACTATACTTATAATTATTATGAAAACAGTTTTAATATTAGTCCATTGGTTTCTGAGATATGATCAAAAACAAAAGTGATGCATTTTTATTGGGACACCCTGTACAGATGTTTGGTAGCCGATAACAAAGTATGGTTCGGGTCTTACACCTAATTTTTAGACATAATTTGTAGCTCGATTTATGAATGTTCAATTTTAGACTTGATTATATAGATCGTATATGCAATTTAATGGCGTACCGTATGGAATTCTTATTATTTTTGCACAATTATTTGCACATCGAACCGAAACTTTGCATCTCATTACAAGAGAGAAAAATTATCTGACATCGAAAGCATTTTGCAATTTATTACGAAAATATACACCAGCTTGTTAAGTATAATGGTTATAAATTATACAATGTTGTAAGGCTTTACAGTGTGTCCCAGAATGAAGTTATCAAGATTTCAACGCCACACAGTTCAAAAACCAAATAGTTTCAGACAATGAAACTCAGTGACAATCATGCCTGAAATCTTGACTTTGTGTGGTGCAAAAATAAAGAAAATTCATGCATTGCTTTTCTAGAAATGAGCATTTGAAGGGGGTTTCAGAGGATTTGGACACTTTTCCCAGTTTAGGTAAAGTTGTAAAAATCAACGGAGATTTGCAGCATAACCATGCAACAAGAACGTCATCTTTACAGACACAGTCATGATAATATTTGTCCAATTAAAAGTGTCTTTGTATTCATCATTATATTAACCTAAATTTGGTTTCTTTTCATCTGCAAAAATCATTTAATATTTTATTAGGTACTCGTTTAGGAAAATCATTGAGCGGGTAATTTGAAAGTACCCTAAAGGGCTGGTACCCTGATAGCAGTGGTTGTAAGAGTATGGTAATTCAGAGCAAACATAACACCTCTTTTGTCAATGGAGAAAAGAGTATCATGATTGACCAATACCTGGAAAGTGCAGGTATCATTGAAACAATGGAAAGATGTATTCAACATTACCAGGAGCCAGATATCCCCATCGCACAAGTATTTCATCTTAAAAATGTCAGAAAATAAAAAAGCTGATGGTATCGGATGACAGAAGGAACTGCAAAAAAGTAGCGTGTGGATGCCAAGGTAGAAGCCGAATTTACATTCTTCTGAACCTTTATTAAGACTCCAAGGCATCATCAAGGAGAAGCAACATGCGAAACAAAACAGAATTGTTGGTAAAGATGATATCCTAGCTCGCATACTTCCCCTGCAAATTTCCGCTGGATTTTACGACCTCTCCAAACTGGGAAAAGTTTCCAAATCCCTTTGGAACTTCAAAAGCCTACTACTAGATAACTATTGCATGGATTTTCTTCATTTTTGCACCAAAGCAAGTAGAGATATTATGCATGATTGTCACACACTTTCAGTGTCTGGGATATTTTAGTTTTTCAATTATGTGGCATTGAAGTCTTGATAACTTCATTCTGGGACACACTGTATACATGTACGTCATGGGAAAAGCTGATCACACAAATTTCACAATGATATTTCCAGTCAAATATATTATATGTGGCCGTCCAATTCAAAGGGACATGTAAATGCCGCAAACTTCATTTTGCGCTACATGTGAAAATATGTGTCAACATGGTAAAGGTGGTAATTTGCTGAAATCGATTTTTTGACAGATTCACAATCCATGTGCTTGCTTCAAACTCCCAGCAAAGTTTCATTTCTAAAAAAATGATCGGAAATATGAAATATATCTGTTTATTTTGAGGACAATTAACAGAAAATATAGGACTTGCTAATCTTTAAACGCGTTTATTATAGATATACATTTTACTTCCTGACAATCTTTGACGGACCATAACTTGACTTCTGGAAATAGTGTGAAGTTCATTTAAGGTGTCATTTTAATCCTTATAGCATGAGTCTTTGCAAATATTTAAAAAAGTGAAAATGATAAGAGGCTGCATTTACGGCCGGTTTGGGATGGACATTCACATATTTTATGAAACTATTCATAATGTAATAATCCTATTTTTTTTTTACATACATACTAGTATGGTACTTACAAATGTTTATACAGATAAGATGTGATATATAGTATCTCTTTACCCTGTCGATTTGTTATTGTTAATAACAGAATCAAGCGCAGGACAAGGTTGATTTCTGTAGGCAAAGAGTTATGATCGGTTGACATTATTCTTTAAACAAAAGTGCATAAAACCGAAACTACACAAATGAAAATGTTTTGAGAACTACGCTTTTCTTCCGCCTATCATGTAATAATATCATTTGTTTAATTATATTTAAAAAATCAAGCATATTGTGATGTACCCGGTACATGTAGTTATTCGTTATTTGATCTATGCGCCACAGTTATGATTGGTGTGATTTTTTAATAAAAAACTCCTACTTTACCAATACAAATAGACTTTTCAAGTAAATGTTGCAAATGGCCGTAAAACAGCATTTTTTGCATTAAAATCAACTAAAACACCTACAAAATGTGTTTATCAAATTTAATCAATAGCATATAATATTTGATAACAAGAAGATGATCTGTCCTTATATTGGGCCATTCAAGTGTTTCAGATCCAAATGGCGCTCATAATGAGGTTCAAAAAGCCACCATTATTCATATTTCCGCACAAAAATGAATAAATGCACCAGTAAATCTTCATTAAAACATTAATTCATGCCTATCCTACTCGTTCATCCGATCACTTTAGACCACATAATTATTCCTCTGATATGGCCAGAAATACTATTAAGACAAGTGGTCCACTCCTGTGGATTTCAATAGCTTCTCATATCCATTTAAGTAAATCAGTTAAGCATTTTAAAACAAGTTATAAAAATGCTCTTATTGCACAATATAATCATTTATGAGCTTGATCGAGGGAGGACACCGGGACTTCCACATTTGTGCCTTTCCTCCAATGGGATTTTTTTTGCAGTTTTCATGAGTGGTTTTGGTGGTGAGACATGGCTCGCTTGGCAGACCTCATCCCTATTTAGAATTTTTCTGATGTACTGTCTATAATGGGGCAATTCTTGGCTGCCTATGTTGATCTCCCTTTGGAGGCGGAGTTTGGTGGATGGGTCCTGGTGTCTTCTTTTGGCTTGGTTGATATTACTTTGACTATTTAATTACACTGCTTATATCTATTTAATGATAGCCAGAGCCATTGTCAACATATTGTCTGTCTCACATGTCCTGTCCAGTCTTGTCTTGCACCCTGTAGATGATGTCTCTCTTATTTTTGTCCTTGTCTTTGCACTTTCACCGTAATTATTAAGTAACTTAATATATATTGTAGGGTGGTCCTATCATTTTGCGAGCTCTGCTCTCTTTAGGGTCAGCCCATCATTGCCGTATACTTACATGCTTTGTGTTTGATTTTATATGATGAAATAAATGAAACTGAAACTGAAACTAAGATAATTAATTAGACATTCACAATAATCCATGGAAAGTGGTTTTTAAGGTAACTGCAGATCATTCCTCTCTCAATTATATTGTTACACTGTT
>JXSR01S005662.1:0-14025 GCA_000969725.1 Ophiothrix spiculata | reverse complement strand
CACAGATTTGTAATTCGTACAGTTACAAAAATATTTTGTCCTGCATTTGTTTTCGTTTGTCATGCGCCCGCAAATATCGTCAAGCGACGAATAAGGGGAAATTCACTTGCATGACTAATTTATAACCCCTGTTTGACGACTTTTCCACCAAGTTTGACGAAATATTTTTTTCAGTGTACAGTATAAATAAATATGATATAAAAAACCAAAGGGCTCTTCATTTTACTAAAGAAAACACTGCTTGTTTGGCGACTTATATGCCGGTAGCGAGTGTCTGATACACGATACATCGACAGCATACATAAACAATGTTCATGTCAGTAGAGCAGAGATACATTGCGTCAGTATGGCATGGGAGACTTCACGAACGCTATCGTCAGCATAGAGTTAATATTCAACTCTGTTCGAGTTTCGTTGGTTGTTACTATTATTTTGTAAAGAAACATTGTTGTTATCTTCTTGCTTTCTTCCCTTCTGGACGCAGTAAATCGAGAAGAAAAAAGAGCGATCATTAAAGAAAGACAATTTAAACATAGGAAATCAAAATAACCACCGTAACAAAATCACTTTAGAACGAATACTACAACATGCTAGTATATCCTATGCGAAGCACTTCAAGACCCTCTTTTTTGAACTATATAACTTGGAAAAGTAGTCATACATTCAAAATGTTAATGTTTTTCGAAAATCCCCCTTTTCATTTTTGTATTTCTCTTGTGTTTTATGTAATTCTTGTTTAAAATTGTGTTTGTTTGATTGTTTGTTTCGTTGTTCTGCCCATGGCTAATCGTTTCCAGGCCTCATTTGAATTTTGATAATGTTTGCATTATCGTTTTTTTAATTTTTACTATTATTATTAGTAATATTATTGTTATTATTATTAATAGTATGCTGTTGTACCTATGTATGATATTAAAATAAATCAGAATCGGAATCAGTTGTAATTGTATTACGGTATTGTATTTTTATTTTTTAATTTCGCGTGGCAAAATCACATTATAATATCGTATTTCCAATACGTTATGTTTTTTGGCTTGTAGTACTCTACAACAACTGTTTATTGAATCCTGACTTATTCACTGGTACGATGAAATACACTGTCTGAAGTTATATTCATCCAATCTTAATTTTACGCCTCAACTGTAGATTGCATTTCAACAATCATGGATACAAGGCTAAACTACTCAAACTGATTCAAGCTTTTGTGAAATTGTATGATTGAAAATGTATCCGTTTACAAATGTTGACTGCTTTTAATCGAAGTGTAATAAATTGAAGGATTAGTATGAAGCTTCTCGTAAAATAGTAAGACAGACCGGGATGCAATATTCATCACAATTCATATGAATCGGACAGGAAGAAAATGATTCATTATTGCGTTGCTATTTTTCTCTTATAAAGATATTGCGAAAGCAATGATATCTTTTAATTTAAAGTTGTATTCAAATTAATGGATATATTTGAAGCAAAATAGCATTCTATCCAAAAGCAAACGTATGGACATAGGTCATTAACTGGTCATAATTTTTGTTTCACACAAAAACATTGGTGAAACCATGCCAATTGTATTCAACGTATTGTAACTCTAAATATATACACTTAAAACCCACAAAGTTATATATTGCTGGAAAGCTAATTTTCCGAGGATTTCAGTCTTACCTAAATAAGCTTAATTTTGAGGGATGGGTAAAATTTATACAGGGTGCAAAATAAAATAAAAGTGCATTTTGATCAACCAACTTGGCACAATGAGTTTTTGTTGGGGAAATGTGTATCCAGATGGCACAAACATTACTTGAGGGATGTAAAGATGATCTTCCTTTAAATAATACATTTGGTGACCAATTTCATTGTGGTCAAAATCTATGAAACGACTCATTAATTTTTGGGATATTTATCGGTCATAAATTTTTTTCATGTATACACTACCTAAAAAATAATCACATTATCGGATTTCTCGTCAAATTTCCTTTTGAAAAATGTATAACTTTTACCAACTACGTCAACTCGGTCAAATGGTATGCCGTTTTAAAATTTTCGAGTGTAAATGCATGTTTTGTACAGTAATCCACCGTCGCCTTATCCACCCGATCCATCGTGTTCCCTTATTTGTTTTTTAAATATAACTTCATTAATTAAAATCATGGGAAGGTCCCTTTTTACTCATAAATAGAGTATAAATAGACCTTTCATATGATACCAAACTTTTCCAAATACGTAAAAAAGTTTTAGCAAAAATGCATGTTTTCTATCTATTTAAAGGTTAATATGTAACAGATCCATGATATTTGAGGGACCTATTTGTGACGCAAGGCCGTATCAACAAAATAATTGAGAGTGTTTATCTTATTGGCTAATGCTCGATTATATTTTAAAAAATTCGATATGAAGCTGACTTTATGAAAACAGACCTGCTTGTTTTCCTTACACTTGTACCAATTATTGTTTCGCAATTTCCTTCTTTAAATGGTCTTCAATGGTATTAAACAGTGAAAATGAAAAAGGCGAGTTACGGTTATGTAGGAATGTTATGTTCATTGCAAAATTCTGCAAACTTTCAGAGGAGAAACTATCATTTTTTTTCTTTTCTTTTTTAATGCCTGATTGATTAAAAGAGTATGTAAATTATATGTGTCCTTGACTATTGATTTTGTTTACAAACATAATCTTCCAGGCGGAGTCAACATTTTATTCTAAAAATGTTGAGGCCTTATTTTCTTCTTTTTTTCCGTAATATCGGTATAATTCGGTTCATTTGATCGTGTTTAGATATTGCCAGACTGTAGCACAAATACTTGTTAATTACAAAATTATAAATTAGACTTCCAATGCTAGCAGCAGAAACGGTAACATAAAATACTCTATGAAAGCAACAACTTTTTTCACTAAATTTTACGGTCAAGCGCTTTTAGCGAAAAAATGTTGTTGCTTAGTCAAAATTACTACTACCATAAAAGGACCTTTTGAAGCATTTTTGAATTGCAACAGCTTTAATATATTACAAACATAAAAATATGACAATATTGGTTGAGGAATATGTATTATGATGCAAAACAAAATTTCACTTAAACCAGGTCAAACATTAAACCTAATTTAACTCTTTAAACTCTTATGTGCATACGGACCTAAAAGTCAAAATTAATCATTTGTAATCCTATGATATTTTTCTTGACCAAATGCTGGTATAAATTTGTATAGAGACTTGAATGAGACCAGGTGATTCGAATCGCGTTCAATTAGGTGTTTGTTTGTTTTTTCAAATACACGTTTCGTCTTTTTTAAGGCTGTATGTATATCTATAATAGACTTATTCTTTACTTTTTATGCATATCAAAAGTCTTGCAAGGAACATAAAATACCTCAGTCTCGATATTTTGGAAGAACAGTATAGCCTTAACAACGTTTGATGAAGAGGTTCTTAAATTTAAGAAAAAGTCATAGACATCAAAAAAGATTGCAATGAGGTGTACTCATCATTTAATCAAACACCTTCCGCACTTACATATTGGTGACTAAATAATATCCGGTGGCATTTCAATCGGTTTTTGTTTTTTGCTTTTATTTTTTCAAGTTTATACTCAAGATTAGTATATAAAGCGTGTTATTGTTTTGCATTAGCGAGACAAGCTTAAGTAATTTAGTGATGTTTCTTTTCACACCATTCTTAAGTCTAAGTCGTTAATACTTAATGATATCACGGCGGCAGATTTAACCTGAACTTTACTTAATACATTTGTCAATCGCTGTATGGTAACATCTTTACTACTCCACTTCCATAAAATAAATAGCCGTATATTTTAGGATAGATTATTGAAAACACTGGACGCAAATGCTAAAAACGTGTCCCTATTTTTAATCTTCAAGAAAAATATGATTTATTTCTTATAAAGTATTAATATTTCTTATTAATTTATTAATTTTTCTAGGTAAAGAAAAACTAATTTCAAAATGTAATTTACACTCTTTCTGTCCCGTGTTTATTTTACAAGCTAAGGTTACAGCTATGTGCTTTAACTATGTATAAGTATAATCAGCTGAAGTGATTTCTCAATTTTGTATTTCACACCATCAGTAAGGTCTAAGTCTTTACTATTCAATGAAATCACGGCTCTGTACTACATCTCATCCAAACCATTCACTATGTAAAAAAAACCAAAAAAACAAGCATGTTGGAGTGAATTTAAAAAGTATGACATAGTATAGTTTCTGTTACAGTGATCTTTAAGTCTTCACTTTTCACTTAAGAACCACCTGCCACCACCTTTTACCAATATTCTGTTCATTTATTTTTTTCCTGCAAAGTAGACTTCACAACGTACTTGATTCCTGGCATTTCCTTTATTATCGTGAAAATGGATACCAGAGTGGAATCTTGGTTAACTTTAGCGTTGTGTACTTCCTGTCGTTTGTTATCATAAGAGTCATTCATTACTCTCTATGATATCATATAGGTATGCAGAAAAAATATTTATTATAATAAGAGTATATCAGAACCTTCCCATCATGCCATGCTTCCAATGGATTTTGGTACAGTTTGTTTAAAGAGAGTTGAAAGTGAACTGTGTTTTGCAGCCTCTTCACAAGATCATCTATTTTCTCTTAGTTATTTTTATGACGAAGCAACAAAGTATTAAGGCGGTGTCACACATCACCGTACCGTACGAATAACGTACTAATAACGAACTTGTTTGGTAATCGATATTACATGTATTTCAATGAAAAATCCAGTGTACGTTATTAGTACGTTTTGTGATGTGTGACACCGCCTTTACATACCACATTTTTCATTTTAAATTTAGGTAATCTATGAGTGTAGTTTCGTTTGTATTTGTAAGTGTGAAATTGTTACTTTATGATAAGGTAGAGATATTCAGTAATACAACTTTGATCATATGATTATTGGATTAATTATTACTAAGCATTATTTATGACCATATCAATACGATTATCGGATTAATTATTCCTAAGCATTAATTATGACCATATCAATACGACATCACATCTATCAAAACGTATCCATTTATCGTAAGACAACTAAGGATTAATTTACATGCTGCTTTAAATATTTATTGTTTTAACAATAAATATTTAAGATATCTTCTGTTTCAAAGTTTCATATTATACGTAGTTATGGTATTATTTTGATTTTCAATATTGTTCATCGGATTTGATAGTAAATGATTGTTTTTAACACAATGCTTATTTTTCCCCGTTTCAATTTGCACTGATATAAACAATGAGATTCGATACTAGCATCTGTCTTTTCCTCCTAATGTTTTTTCCTCCTCACACAATTGATTTTTCTTGGCATCAATCATGGCCAAGACAACACGGTATCTCATCTATATGCCATATTTACTAGATTATCAGTAAATCACTACAAGTGACAGTTTCCACAGTTTCTATAATTACATCGGTCTTGTTCCGTGATTGCATTCTGATCCAAAGGCTATTTGCACTATATATCATTTAGAAAGGTGCGAAATATAACTCGTTGTATACTGTATATAAATAAGACTATTTCAATCTTAACATTTTTAGATATTAAAATGCAAATTTATCACATATTTAATCTGAAAGTTGTACCATTATTAGTATCATATTTTAATACACTGCATCATGTTTATCATTTACGTTTCGACATAAGGGAATTTTAAAGTAAAATATTTTATTAACCCCTTAACAAGCTTTAACACAAACACTACATCTGTTCATATTGTATGTAAAACAATGGGAGGCTTAGCGGACGTAACTATCCACTATTACATAGAAGTACTGGCTAGTTAACTATATTCAACTGTCCCCGCCCACCAATCTGTGTGGATGTGCTCAGTGCCCACAAAAGCAGACAGCACGACTTAGATAACCGCCTCCAGGGACTTCAGTATAAGGTTTTGTATACATGATAAACATCTTCACTGTCCAGGTCGAGTGTGGCTTTGAAAAATACCACCAGTTTTAGAAATCGGCTTATTGTTTCTATAGAGACTGCTGTGAGTGGATGGTGCTTGTATTGAATGGCATTCTCAATTTTGAATATTGGGATATTAAATCGAAATGCTGTTTCTATCTACCAAAATCGGTTCCTTCGATGCAATAGTATTTGAAAGTTGAACGTTGCGTCATATTTGTAAAATCTACTTTGTTGTTAAATGCCGAAGGTGTTTGATTAAATGATGTCGGTCTTTAGTAGCTGTAGCTTGAATATGCTGTGTGCATTAATCTTGAACTACATCGTGATGGCATATAGTGCAAGTGAACCAGTTCTAAAAGTCACATCTCCATTGAATCCGGTAGAAGAAGATGGTATACTAAGTTTACATTGCCAGGTGTGGAATTTACAGCCGCTACATGAAGTTACTGTGACGAGGAAGGTGGCAGGAGTGTTCGAAAAGCTTTTCGTTGATCAAATCGTGTTTACCGATTCTGACGATATGTTCCTTGCTGAACGACAATTAATTGATGGCTCGACTGTGTTTTTCTTGACTATCATGAATGTAGGAAATAAGGATAGGGGACGTTATACTTGTAAAATTGTTAACAAGGAGGATTATCAAATCTTAAAAACTGGATTTATTGATTTTGAAATCAACCATTTCCCTATTGAAACAGACCCTATATGCAGCCCGTATGAACTTGCTACCGTCCGTGCTGGTGAGGAAATAGAACTATTGTGTAATTCTGAAATAGCGAATCCTGAAGTTGAAATAAAATGGACAAAATCAGGTGAGTCGATTAAAGGAGACATTGAAACATATGAACAAAATGGAAGAATATACTCAGTTTTGAGATACCGGACAACTATGAAAGATAACGGTAATATATTTCAGTGTGAAGTTACAAGTATAACATTTCCAGATAAAATGCAAAGTTGCCATATTGGGCCGTTACAGATTGAATATAACCCTAACTTAATTGTCACCGATGTTGTGCCACTTTTAACATCTAAGCCAGCATTTGATATTGATAATAACTCCGGGACTGGGTTTGTTTCATCTGGTGGCACACGTAAGGTATTCAGTGATACTGAGTGTAGCGAGATTTGTTCAACAACATCATCACCTCTCTTCTACTGGATAATCACATCCGTAGTTGCCGCAATCATAGCTTTAATATTCTTTATATTGGGTATAACATTACTGATTAGATATTATCGTATAACAAATGAACATGATACCCATTATGGGTCTAATATGCATCATTCGCCGAGGGATGGTATCTATTCCGAATTAGAGCATCGACGGAATGACAATAAGGTTTATATGACATTAGAAAAAGGTGATAAGGTTTTACAAAAGGTGCAAATAAGCAGAACTGATCCACTAGGACATTATGAAACTGCTCCAACCATGCCAAAATTTTGATTGTAAACATGCTTAATTGACTACTGTATGTGTTTGTACTTTGTAAACAGTTAATAAAGATTTGAATTAATATGTTCTGCTATTATATGACAAGATTCTCACCTGCTACACCAACGATTCTATTATATGACTCCGTGCAGTTAAAATCAACATTGTTTATGATGAAGAATGACCCAAAGTGTGAATATCAAATGGAGTCGGAAAAAATGACAATAATTACAAAGCATGAAGGTGACAAACAAATTATACTGGTAATATTTTTAATTTCAAGACCAACGCAACGCTCTAACACAGAGAGAAAGATGGACATAAAGACATTCGCAGAATATGAAAATTGATACATCTATCATATCACGGCAGTATAAATGGTATTGTTATTTGTTTCAGTCAAACATTCGACCATCTGTTTGATGTAATTCAATTATTTCATTAGCAAGCCAAATGGTTTATATGACAAAATGTTATTTTGTACTATGTATCGTCTGAGCCCTAACAAAACTCTATATTCTTGTAAACTTACATAATTAAAAAAAAAAGGAAATTTGAATAAATCAAATAGTATTAATATACGAATGTGCATTGTATATTGAAACCCCAGGGTAGTGTAAAGTCCTTAAAACCCCGATAATCACCCACTTTAATTTTTTTCGGCAGAATGTCATAAAAGTTAGTTATGCTTGTATGTTAACAATTTCATACGCTTGCAGCAAAAATGTGCTTATTTGCAACAAAAACGTAGACTGAATAACCCCCGGTTTAAAAATCTGACATACACGCATTGTGTGTTGGGCACAAGGGGAACATTTTGTCGAATAGCCCTTTTGTCACTTTATTTTCTATCACTGGTTGGTACATTGTACACATTATGTTCATATTCGAGTGCCCCCTCCACGGACTGAAACATATGATTGGTAACCAAATACAGAGAAAATTAAACCAATATTAAAGTAAACAAAATAATTGGATAACATGTATTAAGATACAGTTAATGAAAATCTTTATGATATTTTGTTTCTGCAATTTGAAAAATAAACAACAAGTGCTATCACTAAACAAACATTGTCTTCATTCTGTTAATAATCCAACTGAAATATATTTAAGACTCTCAATAGTTTAAGACCAATAAAATTGATACCTTTGTATTGTTACTGAAGCTTTTTATAAAGGAGGATTTGTGCTCATCTGAGTGACGTCATATTGACAGCATCTGTCAGGTTTGTTGAATTTATAAAATATTATCTTTCAGCTTTTCTTTTCCCATATCCTATACTCTTAAGTATTATTTTCTTTGAAAAATACTTAAAACCTGGTGTTTGTACTTTGAATAGAGACATTTAACCATTTATGTTTAAACTTAATATAGACATTTAACCATTTATGTTTAAACAGCGATAAATATACCCGACAAACACAGCTGATTATTTCTTGATTCAGGTAAATATACACATATCATAGTGCATGGGACCATAAAAGACAGTACCCCGATCAAACAATCTCGAATCTTCAAATGCATAGGTAAATCATAAGTAAACACACTAAAATTTAAAACAGTAACGTTAAATGATTTTGTATGTAATGTGTTAGCTCTGTACATATTCATATCCATAATGTGTTTACTTAAAGTACACGTATATGGATGATATCCTGGTCAAATGTTGAGTGTCTCAACATCTCAAGTAGATTTGTCGATGACGTGTCATGACTATTTTAATTTTCATGGCTGATTTCAGATCATTGTACGTACAAACAAAATGCTTTTAGGGCATCCAATTAACAGTCGTTCAATTTTTCAAATTAAATATAGGCTTAGTTCTGGACATTACTCTGCCTTCGGGTAAAAAGCTTTCCAATATGATTTTGGAAATGACTCTTGAGAATTCTTGATATAAACAAAATTTGGCGTGTCCAACACTAAGTGCGATGAAAATGTCCAGTTTAATATCGGTACTGAATGTGATGACCAATCCTAAAGCACGAATACCTGTAAAGATTTATTATCGTGTCTTTATGTTCAAGCTTGAGGATGGATTAAAAGATGTGAAACAAACCAAACTGTTATTTAAAGAACAAACTGATTGCACGTTTTCATTCAACTCGGAAAAAAGTTCATAGAAAATAAGGTCAGCGTAATCACAATTTTAACCCCTACTAACCAAGCTTTTTTTGGAACACGTCTAACCAAGAGGGGAGGTTATTGGAACCCCCCCCCCCCTAAATTTTTGGAATGGAACACCCTTCTCGAATGTAGAATGCCAAGATTTTGGGGCAAACTATTTTAGTTATATGATCAAATAAATTTGATGTGATGGCTCACCTCGAAAAGGGGGACTTTGAGACAGAACACATTTCAAGAAAATTGTAAAAATAAGCAACAACAATATACAAAATTACAAGAATTTCCAGGAGATTTTCAGTTGTAATCTTTGATCGCCTTGATCAATTTCAACATGTAACGTGTCATTTTAATGAATAGAAAAAAAGACTGTTAGTAACAGATGAAATGATAAAATCAAAATATATTTCATATGCAAGGTTCTCCCTTTCGGGGCTAGCCATCATGTCCATATAACCATATATGTCATTGGTTTATAAAGCAGCATCTTATTCAAAGCTTCATGGCCACTCTATGGTCACTTTGAAATTTAATTGTTCCTTAATCATATTGATATATCATTTTTTCACAATAAATATGCACCTGAGAAATACATGAACACTATCAAGACAGTAGTTCATTCATTGATTCAGTTAAATATTATGTATATACACAATTCTTTATTTTTCATTGATTTCCAAGATTCAAACAATTAATGTACATCGGAAACCTCATGACTAAATATGATGGGCTTAAATCAAAATATAGCATTCTAAGTCCACATTCATGTTGTAATCAAATCAAAATTGCAATTTCCCTCGATTGTGTCACAAATATTATTTTTTATTGTTTTTTGTCATTGTAATAAATGACAGATTGTTGCTTTCAAATTCGGTTATCTATATTTAAAGGCGTTTGCATTGGATACGGTACAGTTGTTATCATTGTTTTGTTAATGGCATTTTTATAACAAAGATGATTTGATGTTTATCTGTGTGATGTCATGGTGACAGCATCTGTCAGGTTTGTAGACTTTATAAAATATTATCTTTAAGCTTTGCTTTTCCCATATCCTCTTCTCTTATATAGTATCATATTCTTTGAATATACTTAAAAACAGATACTGGTACTTTGAATATAGACATTAAAGCATAGATGTTTAAACAGCGATAAAATTTATCAGACGGTTGATCATTTCTTGATTCAGGTAATATACATATCATTGTGCATATCACAAGCGAGGCCATAAAGGGCGGTACCCCGATCAAACAATCTCGAATCTTTTAAGGCATAAATGATAAGTAAATATATCAAAATTAAAAAAGTAACGTGAAGTGATTCTGCACATAAATCGTTAGCTCTGTTCATATTCACATAATTGGTTTACTTAAAGTACACGTATATGGATGTAAAAACTGGTCTAATGTGTAGTGTCTCAAGTATTTAGTCTTCCCGCTCTCGTATCATGAGGACTATTTGCATTTTCATGGCTGATTTCAGATCATTGTACGTACAAACAAAATTTCTTTAAGGGCATCTCATTAATACTTTAATACTCATTCAAAATTTAAGATTATATATTGATTCAGTTCTGGACATTGCTCTGCCTTCGGGTAAAAAGCTTTACAATTTAATTTTGGAAATGACTCTTGAGAATTCTTGATTTAAACTAAATTTGGCGTGTCCAACACTACGTGCGATAAAAATGTCCAGTTTAATATTGGTACTGAATGTGATGACCACTCCTAAGATACGAATACCTGTAAAGATTCATTATCATGTCCTTATGTTCAAGCTTGGGATGGATTAAAAGATGTGAAACAAACCCAACTGTTATTTAAAGAACAAACTGAGTGCACGTTTTCCTTCAAGGTATAATTAAGAATCTAGTCTGTTTTAAAGGCTGTTTAGAAGGGTGTTTCGATTGAATTATTTCGAAATATTAACAAATGTGTACCTCTTCTGACATTTTCAAATTCATCCAAAAGTCTTGAACAAATCGCAGTGTAATTTCACAATATAGCATTATATGTTTCTAGAGGTGGGAAGTTCAAAGAAATAAATAAAGTCAGCGTCAGCACACCTTTAATCCTCGTCTTTTTTGTAACGTCTAACCAAAAGGGAGGGCGGTTGTTGCTACCCCCTTGATTTTAGAACAGACATTTCAAATGGACATTTCACGCCCTTTTCATCAAATAGATTGAGATTGGTCTCCCAAATCATCCTTGCTGATACATTATTTATTCTTATTATTTACTGCAAATTCGCTTAGTTTGTGAAGAATCTTCAATGGTAATAATTTGCAGATCAAGGAAATGTAATTGTGTACCGCTGCGGCAAAAGGGTCCAGTTGTCAGCTCGTACATGTTGCTCCCTGTAGCATATCTAATGTATGGTATTTGTATACATCAGATATGCTACAATGAGCAACATGTAGGAGTCGACAACTGGACCCTTTTGCCGCGGCGGTACACAATTTCCTTTCATAAAATCATGTACATCGACAATTATAATCTTCCAATTGTTGGTGTAGATACATGGTCCCATGTTTCAAAAGTAAGATGTGAATCAGAAAACATATCCTTCGTAAAACATTTCCAGTTTTAAAGGAGAAAAGAGTTTTATTAGACATATATCGTTGTTGTCAGTATCTTTAGATTTACCTGCAATAAATGAATATGAATACCTACGTTAGATATATTATTGGTAATATTTCCCGGCTAATGTTTTGTATTTTTTTGTCCTTTTCTAAAAAAATCATCATTTTCTTGTTTAAATTTTGTAAGAAAACAAAAGGTATATATATAGATTCCATACCAACTACCAGACCTTCATGAAACATTTTATCACACGATATTAACAACATTACCATTTACATAGGTTCTATTTATCGTATCTAGTACGCTCAAAATGTTTGTCTGA
Source organism: Ophiothrix spiculata (assembly GCA_000969725.1). Lineage (NCBI taxonomy): Eukaryota > Metazoa > Echinodermata > Ophiuroidea > Amphilepidida > Ophiotrichidae > Ophiothrix > Ophiothrix spiculata. The sequence goes on along the minus strand of JXSR01S005662.1, from coordinate 1,647 downwards.
ACTACAGAGTGTCCACGAATGATTTATACCCGACCATCGGATTTTTTTGTGGAGCAGTGGTTAATCTTTTGGTCAAATCTTGTTAATTTTCAATGTAAACATGTCTTTAGGTTTCAAATTGCATGTTCCTGTGGAAAGTTATAGAGATTTTTCCAAACAGGGTATATCTTGCGAATTGTAAATTTGTAATCATAGAAATTGTCGAACTTAAACATTCAATTAAAACCTACTGCACCTCCACCTTTACTTTTCTCAAGTTAAAACGTGAAATACAATTTAGGTTTTATTTATTGGCTGTGATGGATATAGGATATAAAGGGTGTCCTTAGGAAGAGAAATGACGATTTTGGTTACGGTTGAACAGCTTTACAATAGCCATTACAAATAATGTAAGATGTTACATGTACGCGCTTAAGCCTAAGTGAAACACACCTAGACATTTTACATTTGACATTGCTAATTACAACCGGAAGTTACTTTAAATGGGTATTATGGGTAACAATTCAATATTAGGACCAGAGTTTGTCGACGGAAACCTCAACGCGGTGAAGTATGTTAATCAAAACTGTGATTTATCAACTTGTCCGCGAAAGGGTGTCCTGCTCCATATCTGATAAAGTCTATCTCGCTAATCTGAGTTGAAATAGATTCAGAAGTCTGCAAAGTAATGATTTGTGCATATCTTAGAAAATTATAAAAGCAAAGAAAGCATCTGTGCAGATCAAAACCACGTTTGCATCACTTTTAAATTACGTCAACATGCAAAGCAATGAAGCATGATATTTTGATGAAACCAATGGAAAATGTAGAAGACTTATCCACTATTGTAGGAAAGCTGTTGGTTTTATGAAAAATTATGATTTAATATTTTTTCTGATTTTCTGAAACCGGGTATAAATCATTCGTGGACAGTCTGTATCGTTTAGAATCATTTTCGCTATAATTATACTGATCACAAAAAATATGATGCTTTGCGTATTGTCAAATTTAAATCTTGTATATAATAATAATACTAATTCTTACCACATAAAAGACATTGAATAAATCTTACCAATATGCTAAATATCGGTGATCCTTAAGCCTCAAATTAATAAAATATTTATATACATATGACAGATTGGTGCCTTATATGTCGGTCATTTTATTCTGAGGTTTTTACTTTTAAAATATTGCATATTGAATATGGTACAGTTGATAACATTGTTTTGCTTATGAAGCTTGATACAACAAAGATTATTTGATGTTTATCTGTGTGATGTTATGACGACAGCATCTGTCAGGTTTGTTGGGTTTACCTAACAATTATTATCTATTAATTTACTGTGTGTGTGATTATCGTTCTTTGTTTGATATGATTTTGTTACGGTCAAAAATTTTAAATGACCAAGGCTAAAATCACCTCTCGGGTTCTTAAATAACACAAACTAATACACTGTTCTTGATTCAAAATATAACAAATTATGTATTGTTTTTTTACAAGCTTAGGTTACAGCTATGTGTTTTGACAATGTATAAGCATAATAATAAGCTGAAGTGATTTCTCAATTTCTTCTACATACATACATACATTTATTTATATAGCGCCTTTCCAATGATCAAAGCGCGGAAAAAATATTTGAAAATAAAACAAGTAAACATCATATAAAA